>CM035272.1:3440073-3476843 GCA_020226075.1 Hydropotes inermis | reverse complement strand
TGGTTCCTACGTGCCCAGGACACACAGTGAGTCATGAACGGGTGCAGGGCAAAGGCAGGCCCCTCCCGCGCCAGGCCGTCCCTGCAGGACGTGGCTGGGCGCCATGCCCCCGAACGCAAGGCTGTCACCTGTGTACTCAGCCACGGAAGCGAGTGAGGACGCAGCCGACGCCGTCTCCCAGTCTCTGTCGGTACTCCGGCTGGGGTTGCGGCTCAGCACGGGCAAGGCTTCCAGGGACTCGACTCTGCTGGGGAGGGGGATGGGGCGGGGATGGGAGGATGGCAGGCACACCACCTCTTGCCCACGATGGGCACCGGCTGGTGGGACCCCAGCCCGAAACAGGCCAGGCTGCACCGCCAGCACAGGATGGGCTGTCAGCTGCAGCAGGAGGCTGGCAGCAGCAGCGGGGAGCACGGCCGGTCTGCCCCAGGAGAACACGGCAACAGGACACAAAGAACCCACCCCCGGGGCACCGAGGGACCTGGGCAGGGGAGGGCCACCCTCAGGCGGCGCAGGGGACCAGGGCCCAGACATCGGTGCTGCTGCCAGCAAAGGATGGACCTGGGGGAGGAAGGGCCTGGCGGGCGGAGTCCAAGTCCCAGGGGGTCTCAGGCCTCTCCGCTCCCTGGCGGCCTCAGCCACAGCCCTCAGGCCACCTCCACCGAGCAGGACACACTCATGCAAGGAGGCAGGTGTGGGCAAAACCTGAATTCAGCCCTGCTAACTGACCGCCTGAGCAAAGTTCTAACCAGAAGCCAGGGTCCCCGGGAGGTGTCAAGACGCCCCCAGAGGTGTGGCAAGGCAGGACAGCTGTGGACCTGCCTGCCAGGAGGCCAGTGTGGAGGCAGCGTGGACAGAGATCTGCAGGGGCTGCTGAGGCCTGTGGGTGGTCAGAGCCATAGACAGGCTCCCCAGCACCACCTCCTCCTGATTCACTCCTTAATCACAAAGGGAAACACCAGTGCCTGCAGGAACAGCACCTTAACCCATGTCAAGGTGACAGACAAGACAGACTGCCCTGAAAAACGCACAAGCCCCTTTCCAGGGCGCTCCTGCCAAAAACACACTGACTGGCCCGGATCGGGGGAAACCTGCTGAGGGGCGGGCAGCAAAGCACCTGGCCCATACTGGGCAGAGCGTCCAGCCCCAGGAAGACACAGGAGGACAAGGGCCCATCCTAGGGGAGTGGGCACATGAACTCAGTGAGACCGCGTCCCGCACTGGCCTGGGCTCACGGAAGGACACTGGTGACCGGCCATGGTGAGCGTGGGCTGCGGACCCAACGGCAGTGCAGGTCTGTGACCATGGTGGTTGAGAGGCAATAGCCCTGCTCAGAGGACACGCACTCTCAAGGGTTTAAGGATAAAGAGGGTACCGTCAACCCACTCTTAGAAGGTCAGAAACGAACACGCGTCCAGGGCTGGGAGAACACGGGGACACAGAAAGACAAACACAGGACCGTCTCAGCAGTGAGTGAGCCTGGGCGACAGGGATTAGCTCCTGTGACAGCACTGCCACGGCTCTGAGTTGCCCCAGGGCCAGCTGGATGGCCCGCTGCCCACACCACATAGCACCCCCCGCGGCACCCCGCCTGCTCACCGCTGTGAAGGTGTGCCCCCCGAATGCACGCTCTCAGGCTCTGTGGTCGCTGCGGAGGCCAAGGACAGGCTGGAGCCCGACTGGGCCCGGCTCAGGTTATCAGCTGCCGGAGACAAGACGAGATGCACTTCCGTGAGACACGTGTCCCCGACACCAGCCGTCTGTGCGGGGGTGGGAAGGGCCGGCCCGCCACCTCTCAGCACCTGGGGATGCCAGTGCTCGCCCCAACTTCGGAGAACGGAAGTGGGAGCTGACAGCCGGAGGGGCGGCGGGGAGCGGAGGGGACAGGGCCCGCACACCACCGCTGGCCCTGCTTACGGGGGGAGGCGCTCTTGGGACCTGGGTCGCTGCCCGGCTCCTCCCGGTGGACGGACTTGGGCCGCGGCTTCCTGGGCCTGGCCTTGGGCTTGCCCAGGCCCTGCTCCTCCAGCATCTGCTGCTGCTTCCGCCGCAGGTACTCCTGCTTGATCAGCTCCCGCCGCGCCTTCTCCTCCTCCTTGCGGATTCGGTCTTCCTCCGCTTTACGCCTGCGGGAAGGACCGGGCGGGGCGTCCTGCTCACGCCAGCGCCCAGCACTGCAGGGTGGGGGCAGGGGGTGTTTGACAGACCGGGCGGGCAGGCGCCTTCGTCACCTACCGCGCCTCGTCTCTCTTGAGCTCGACCTCTGCCTCCAGCTGCTGCCTCCGCACGCGGGCCTCCTCGGCCTTGCGCTGCTGCTTTAGGAGGAAGGCCGCCCGTTTCTTGGCGAGCTCGTCGTCTGCCTTCTGCTCGTCCTGCAAAACAGACGTCACCTATAAGCAGCCGGGGGGACCCTCGCGGGACCCCCGGCACAGTCACGCCCCGCCCTGAACCTACAGACAGTACGCCTGCAGTCACCTATGAGCAGCTGGGACGACCCTCAGGGGACCCCCGGCACCGTCAACCCTGGCCCCGCGCTTAATGCACTGAGAACGGAAATGGACAGTCCAGACGCTCCCTTACGCTTTTTAACTGAAGAAGGAGCACACCTTTAGACACGCGAAATACAACCGGGAAACAAGCCATGCCGTTGAAAAAGACTTCAGTGTACCGACACAGACTCTGTTTGCCTGAAAAACCACACACGTTTCCACAACAGGAGCTAAAGTGTGTTTACAACTGAAGCACACGAACGCCAAGCAGGGGCCGGCATCTCCTGACAGGACGGCCCTCACCACTCCGTGGGTGTCAGCCGCCCCCGGGGGCCAGGACAGAAGGAGATGCTCTCAAGACAGAAGTCTCACAGCTCACTGCCCTCTCCTCCTGAAGAAAAAGCTCCAAACTGTTTCCTGAAGCTTCTCCACCTGCCCCGGCTGCAACAGGGAGAAGCCAACCTCAGTCCGAAGGCCAAATACCACCCGCTCTGCGGAGCCTTTGAACTAAGAGCACTTTTCCTTCTTACATGGTTCGAAAGCCATCATGAGAAAAGCACCTTGAGACACACGAAAGCCACACACAACTCCTGTTTCGGGCCTGAGGAGCAGCTCTGCTGGCGCGTGGCCAGCTGCACTGGGAGCGCTGGGCAGCCAGGAGGCCGCACGCGTTCCGCCCCCAATAGCCACAGCCTCTGCAGCAGTGGCCCCGCAAGACCAGGTGGGTGGCGGCCCGCCCACCGCGGGGCATGGGTGCCCGCCCACCGCGGGCCGTGGGTGCCGCCCCCCTTACCTTGAAGAAGAAGCCGACCCCCAGCTTCTGGTCCCCCTCGCTGCCGAGGTCCACGGAGCTGTCCCGGCCTTCCGTCTCCCCATCCTCGTCGGGGGCCTTCAGGTCAGAAAGGTCCACCTCGATGAGGCTGGCCTTGCTGCGCGGGGGCTCATCCAGCGGCACGTTCTCCTTCCCGGGCACGGTCAGCGTGCTGAGCGCCGCCTCCTTCACGCTGCCTTCCAGCCCCTCCCTGAAGCCCCCCTGCTCGGAAAGGACGTTGGCATCTCGGGAGGACGACAGGGCGAGCATCCGCTGGTTGCTCTCATCGTGCAGTCGGTAGCTGTCGAAGACACACTTCTCCGCAGCCTCACTCCCGGGCTCACCGAGCCCATCCCAGCCCGGCTCGGGGGGCGTCCGGGGAGGGAAGGACCGCAAGTGTGGGGTGGCCTCGACGCCAGGGGTGGGAGTCTTGCTCCGGGAGGGACCCTGCTGCCGCTCCTTCGGCACCTTCAGCTCAGCCGGTCTCCCCGACCGGGCATTCCGGCCCTGACCAAGGCGAGGGGGCTTGCGGTGACTGGTCAGGGCCGTCGGAGAGGGCGGCTCGCCAAAGTGGATGGCCGCCTTGGCCTTGGGGTCCTGGGAGCCGTTGCGGGGCCCGGGTGAGGGTACGGTGGGGGACTTAAGGAGCAGCTGCTCCTGCTGCTGGGAGATCCTGAGGATGGCCTGCTGCAGCGTGCTGATGGTCTCGTTCAGCTTCTCGATGGACAGGTCGCACTCGCCCACGTCCACGCCCTCAGCATCCTCCAAGAGCACCGCTGACAGCGCTTTGCCACGCTCCAGCTCGGGGAGGCCGGTGGGGTCCCGGGCTTTATGTGGCTGGACGAGGGCCAGGCCCTCCCCATCCATGTCCGGAGACCCCAGCAGCGCTCCCTGGCCCTCCTCCTTGCCGAGGAAGTCATCCCCGTTGTGCTGGGCATGCTCCCCCGCGAGGGGCCCTGCTTTCAGCGGCTGCGGGGCGGCGTCGTTCCGGCCCTTCTTGACCACGTGCAGGAACGCCGCCTTGCCCAGCTGCAGCCTCTGTCGCGCCGACAGCGCCTCCACCTTCTTCTTCTGCGCCTCGATGGCCCTGCGCTTCTCCTCCAGCTGCATGTGCAGCTGCACCAGCTCGGAGGCCAGCAGGCTGGCATGGTCCCCGCCTGGCCGGCTCGGGCTCTGCTCCCGCTTCTGTTTCCACGTGGTCAGCGGGGCTGGGCAGCTCTCTGAGGCATCAGGCGTGGTCTTCTGGGAGCTGCTCGTGCTCGACTTGGTCTCACAGCTGTTGAGCCGCTGGAGCTTCCTCTCGGCAAAGCTGGTCATCTTCACGCTCCCGCTGGCCATGGACACGCTGCTGACCTGGGAGACGGTGCTCAGGCAGGGGCTGGAGCGGCCGCTGGCGGCGTCCTTGTCCTCGTGCTCCTTCACCTCCAGATCCTCCTGCAGCTTCGCGGACTCCTCCTCCCCGCCGTACCCGGCCCTCGCCGCAGGGTGGTCCTCACCGGCAAAGTCCCGCTCGGCCTCGTCCAGGTCCGCAACGTCCGAGTCAGAGTCCTGCCGCAGGACAGCCCAGGTGTCTGGGCCGAGGGTGCCGGGGCCCCGTGCACAGCTCACGTAAAGCCTGCCCCCCGCGTCCCTGTCGGCTCTGCCTACGTGAAGGAAGAAGCCATCGGCGGACTGTCCCTGAGATGACGGGTCAAAACCGCTGCCAGCCAGAGGCCCACCATGCGTGTCCCCCGCCACCTGGGGCCCCACCTCAGCGGGCACGGTGTCAAAGCCTGCAGAAATCTCTGAACAGGCGATGGGGGTGAAAGTCCTGTTCAAGTCCCGAGCGACGTGACTGCCGGGCACCTTCTTCCGCCCCAGAGGCTGGTGGCCATCGCCAGACCTCCTGGACATGAAGGCCCGGGGCCGCCCCTCTCCACACTCATCCTCCTTGGTGACCACCTGCTTCTCCTTGGCTGGCCTGAGCACGGCCGGCATCAACGGCTCCAGGAAGAAGCTGTCGGGCTTACTTTCGAAGGCGTCCGCTAGCCTCTGGGGAGACCTGGCACTGGCCATCAGGCCAGGGTCACTGCCCTGGCGAGTCACGTCCGTCCTCACGATGGCCAGGAGCTCCTCGTCTTCATCCTCGATGTCAACGTTGTTCAGGAGGCTCCTCCCGTCGGTCCTGAGGGCTGCGGGCTGGGGCTGGTTTTGCGGTGTCACGTGAATGACACTGGAGGCCAGGCTGTCCTTGCTGATGGAGCGGGCCAGGCTGACGCTGTCACCACCGCCGGGGTCCATGTCACAGCTCGCGGTGTGGTGGAGGGCGAAGGGCGCTGGCTGAGACGCAGGCCTGCAACGTGGGGAGAAAGGCCATCAGACACGTCATGGCTCCACAAGAGGCTCGTGAGTGACAAGAACATGAGTCACGAGAGAATCCTACTCTTACACACAGGACGTGGAAACAACTCTCTCCTGGGCAAAGGAAAACCAGGGGTCTTTCAGCTCAGCAGCCCCCAGACACTCTGGCCCAGCCCCTATAACCAGGCTGAGGATCCCAACAAGCTCTCACAGATACGTCAATATGAGTCCATAGGTATCACCCCAGGAATCTGCACTGAGACGTTTTGAAAATGATTAAAAATGCCAATAAGAAATCCACTACATGAGCTGTGGCCATGTTTTCTAAAACAAGCCACGGCAGAGTGTAAGGAGCAGCCTCGGTTGCGCCCCTGACTGGATTCTTGGATCTGACCAAGTCAAGCTGCTGGGACCCTACACTGCCCAGGGCCTCCAAGTGGGGGAGGCAGCAGCGTCGCTGCAGACATATTCTGAGGTCCCTGGACCACACCGGGGGCACTGCTGTTAGACTAACCAACATTCCCGCAGAAACGTGTTTGAAACATGGACATGTCACCTGTTCTTTTTCTCTGTCCACGCTATGGCTGCTCCTCGGGGCTGACTGTCGGCTCGGGTTAAGGAGTTGGATCGGTGTCGCTGGTCTGTGGTTTGGAGAAAACAGTGATGAGCTCAGCTTTAAGTAACCAGTTTTATATCACTTGAAATTCCTTCATTATAATAACCACTTCTCAAGGAAATGCATTATAACTCAGCACACCAAAACTGCTTATGAAAGCAAATAATCCCAATACAATTGTCCACAGTTTCGATAATAGGTAATATATAACTCAGTCTGGGTCACAAAATCATGACAATGTCAATTACATGGCAATATCAATAAATAATGGGCTTCCCTGGTGGCTCAGCTGGGAAAGAATCTGCCTGCAATGCAGGAGACCCCAGTTCAATTCCTGGATTGGGAAGATCTGCTAGAGAAGAGATAGGCTACCCATTCCAGTATTCTTGGGCTTCCCTGGTGGCTCAGCTGGTAAAGAATCCGACTGCAGTGCGGGAGATCTGGGTTCGATCCCTGGGTTGGGAAGATCCCCTGGAGAAGGGAACAGTTACCCACTCCAGTATTCTGGCCTGGAGAATTCCATGGACTATATATAGTCCATGAGGTCGCAAAGAGTAAAGGACAGGACTAAGTGATTTTCACTTTCAATTTATCAATAAATGATGTCAATGTCAATTAAAAGAACCAATGAATGTCAAAGTGTAAGTTTCTCACACTATGTGATGCCATGCTTTATGTAATTCGTTAGGTTTAATATGGTCACTGTAAAGACTATAAATTCCAAGATACACCAATAAAAAGCAAACAGCATTCTGCCACTCTTAACCAAGAGCACTACATTATGTTGAATCAGCTTACTTTGAAACCATGGTTTAATGACCCCCATGGGGATGGATGGGGGCAGCAGGGGCGGGGCAGCGGGCGGGGCTTCTTACCTGGGGGGTCTTCTCCCTGCACCGTCTTCTGCTGCTTCTGTCTCAGTGGCAGTAAAGGGTGTGATGGGCTAAAAGCAGAGGCTCCCTTCCCCCTAAACAGAGCGGATGGGAGAGAAAAATCACCAGCTGCCGATCTTCAAGTTCAAAAACAGACCAGCATGAATTCACACCGAGCTGCAAAAGATTCACCGACTCCCTGGGAAAATTAATCACTGTAAAAATGAATACCAGAAGTACCAAGAACATCAAGAACTCAAACTCGGATAAATATCCGGACTGCAGCTAGGAGACACACTGACCTCTGGTCATGGCCTGTAAGACAAGAGGCTTCAAGTTCCCACAGCAAATTCAAGTTCACGTTGCGGCTACCCTGCTCACCTGGGCGGGGCGCGGCACCCACAGAGGAGGTCCTCCCTACTGACTCCCTGCAGCTTCCCATCACCCTGAGGAAAGGTGACCCCACTGGGAACAGCACATGGGCAGGAGTGGGCGGCGGGGCGGACTTACAGGGCTTCGGGCTCCCCGAGCTGCAGGTGGTGCGGCGGGGCGGGGGGCTGCGGGTCGGCCGGGCTCGCCGCCGCCGGGCCGCCCAGGAAGCTGCGCTTGGTGGCGTTGGAGATGGGAACTGGGGGCCGGCTGCTTTTGGGGTGCGACACTGATTTAGCTGCAGAAACAATTTTATAGGAATAGTCTTGTTATTTACCACTATTTACAACACTAGCAAGAAGAATCTTTTTTTAAAAAAATCCATTTTTATAAGTATTAAAAACAAAACTCTTACATGAAAACCAAACTTCTCAAAAAAAAAAAAAAAAACTAGTTTCAAGGTCATTAGGCATATTCTGTAATGAATAAAACAAATATTTTACCCAAATAAGTACTAAAATCAAAAGACCCAAGCCAGACTAGGCCAGCAAGCACTGGCGTGGGAAGGGCGCACGGACCGCTAATACGCAGCCTCCTCCCTGGGCCCGTGGACAGAGCCAATCAGGACACCCTGTGGCCAACGCCTCAGAAGGCAGCTGGTCAGCTGGGCTCAGCCTGTGACCAGGCGCCTCAGTGGTCACTGGACCTCTAGCCCCCATGGGCTCAGGGTGGAGGTCAGGCCCAGCCTGAAACGGCTCCCAGAACACTGGGCCAACAACGACAGTCCTGGTGACCAGACCTCGACTTTGGAAGCAGACTGCTCACAGTCTTTTAAGCTCCCTGGTACTCCCTAGAGAAAGCCCTGATTAAACCCCACTGCTGCATAAAGGCAGGAGCCTGTAAGCACACCTGAGCACTCTTATTTATGGAAGTTTGCCACTCACCATCCTTCAGTTCCTGAACATCCCTGGGCTGAACAAAATCTGGTTTGACGTTCTCAAACCACCAGAATAGCTCGGCAATAAAAACCATAACATTTGGCTACAAGAAAAAACAAAAGAAATCAAGGACACAGTAAATAGCTTATTTCCACGTGGTTTTAAAAATGTGCTTTTGATAACTGATTATTACCTTCAACACTAAAGGAGCATACAGCATATCTTCTAGGGTGAGATAAAAGCATTTGTTAAGATATTCATTGGAGAATTCTCTCAGAAGCCGAATGTTATACAAACTGTCAGCCATCGACGTCACCTCCTTCAAGCATATATCTAACAGATAAAAAGGAAACTACAATTTATTATAAAGATATGCTGTTTTATGATGTGCATGCACACAGATCCGTGTGTGCATGTATAGACACAATTTTCAATTGAAAAAAATTTTAAATGAAGATAGAGGTGACATTTAAAAACTTAAAAGCATTATTAAACATCACAAGTGGTTATAAGTAATGCTAAATATAGAAAAACACCTAGAAAAAGATAAGAAAAATCTCCAGGACCTGAATTTAACTGTTAATATCTAAAAAGTATACATACAGAAATGACTTGAACTCTTAACACAGGGTTTCCAGCATGAACTATGACAATCACCTTTCAGTTTATAAAGACCTGTGCACATTTAACCAAGCTTCTCCCCCAAGTCCTTCCAATGACACTATCTCCATGGGTGGGAGAGGGGAGCATAAAACGGGAAACGTCAGGCTTGTCCCGAGGAAATGTACGGGACACTGCTAATCACAGAAGTCAGGAGCCCCGCAAAGCACAATCTCCCTCTGCTGGCTGTCTGCACCTGGAGCAGGACCACTTTTCCATTTCATGCTGCTCTGCAGGATGCCGGGCTGTCAGCCAGAAAATCCCAGCACAGACACCCACGCTGGGCCACTGAACAGGCTCCTGAGGGATGGGGGCCCACCCTTAGGAGCAACCAGAACACCCAGATACCACCCAAAGCTAAACTAGAGGTGGCGGTACTGACGACTTTAATCTGCCTGTAAACAAATACACAAACAGGATTGAGAAACTTACTTTAAAATAACTTTACTCCTAAGAAGTCATTTCCAAAGATGTAGTAAAATATCACGCACAAATGGGATTTATGTTCGAACTCTGTCCTACGTGGCGATGCCCTAGCACTGTGAATTCTCAAGAGAAAACTTTCATTAAGTTGAGTAGCGTGCACAATTATATTGCTAAGAAATGTTCCTTTTACTCTAAAACTCAGATTGTGAAACATTACAGATATAAATATCAGACTCCCAGCTACCCTCCACCGAGTGAACAAATGTTAACATTGTCCCTTCTCTTATTCAGATCTTACTTTCTCTCGGTAAGCACCCAGTGCTGACGCACCTTTCCCCAAGGCAGCACCCTCTAAGCCCTGAGGCCTGCCCCATGAGTCGTGGACACAGGGCACTGTGACCTGGCTGGCTGCAGACAGGCAGCACCCACGACGACAAGCCGTGCCTAGCAGGTGGCCGCCTGTTATTACCCCCAGACCCAGAATTATGTCTCAAAAGTTCTATGCTGATGTGAGCAGATTTTGTCATTCATTTCAACAGCTGTACTTGTTGTCGTTCAGCCACTAAGTCGTGTCCAACTCTTCTCAACCCCATGGACTGTATGTAGCCTGCCAGGCTCCTCTATTCTCCACACCTCCTGGAGTGTGCGCAAACTCATGTCCATGAAGTCGGTGATGCTACCTAACCATCTCATCCTCTACCACCGCCTTCTTCTTTTGTCTTCAATCTTTCCTAGTATCAGGGTCTTTTCCCACGATGGTATTCCCATCTCTTTAAGAGGTTTCCACAATTTCCCAATGGCTATACAGGATTCAGGGTTTCCCTTGTGGCTCAGCTGGTAAAGAATCCGCCTGCAACACGGGAGACCTGGGTTCGATCCCTGGGTTGGGAAGATCCCCTGGAGAAGGGAAAGGCTACCCACTCCAGTATTCTGGCCTGGAGAATTCCACAGACTGTGTATAGTTCATGGGGTCGCAAAGAGTCGGACACGAGAGAGCAACCTTCACATTCACTTAGGATTCCACAATTTCTGCTATTATGAAAATGCAAACTTGCATGCTTTCTTCACTGGGAACCCTTCCAGAAGGGGTCACAAGCTAGGCTGCTCACACCTGGCCCTGGCCTGTCCACACCCCAGCCCGCCCGCGGCTTCTGGCCCCTCCCTGCACTGGGCCGCGTGCTCGCCTGGACCACCTCTTCTTCAAAAAGCCTGCTCTTACTTTCCCTTGGGTTAAAGTAATGCTTTAAAGTAAATCAAATGCTACTGATTTGTCAGAATTCTTTGTGTATGCTGGTTAAAAAACAACAGTGTGGCAACCCCTTGTCAATTTATATTTATTTCAAACATTTTTTTGTGGGCATATTTTAATCACTCAGTTTTATGATGTTCCTCTGTCACCACAGTAAATTTTACACAGTTAAATGTAGGAGTCTTTTTTATTACTTGTGATATTCTGTAATTTAAATAATCCATCCCAGTACCAATGTCATAACAATATTTTCCTATTTTTTTCCCCCAAGTTTTTCAGTTTTGCTTTTCTACCCTTGTGTCTTCCGTCCAAGGCATGGTGTCTGGCACATGTAGGGTGGGGTCCCACTGCATTCACCCCTCACAGGGGGTGCGTCCCCAGTCTGTGATGGCCATCCCCCCAACCCGACAGGCTGTGGGCCATGCCAGGCGCCATGTTCCCACAGAGCATCGGCCTGTACCCCTCTGCCCAGCTCCCCGTGCCCAGCTGAGGCAAAGGGAAACAGAAGTCTGGGACAATCAAAGTGACAGAACACTGAACGGGTCAGTGTGCCAAATGAAGCAAGAATCCACAAAGCCGTCCCGACACAGGAGACCGGCCCCCGGCACTGCAAGGCCGGCCAGCCACGAATTCCCAGTCGACGACCGCGCTGGGGTTAAAAGCGTGACCAGGAGCCCGATATCCATGCAGCCCAGTCACCTGTCAGTCGTAAAGCAAAGAGCAGCGGCATCAAAGGCGAAAGGCCGGCACCCGGGGACGGCAGCGTGTCCCGGACACAGCACCCCAGGCAGCGCGGCCGGTGACACTGGGCCCCGACTCCCATTGGGAGGGAAGGCCTGGATCCCTGCTCTCACGCCCTGCCCCCGTGCAGGGGGCCTCGGTTCCGGGGGCTCCCCGGGCTCTCGCTAGGCCTCGCACACCGGGGGGCATGGCCCCCAGGGCGGAACCTGCGGCCCAGCCTGGCTCCTCCCCGCGCTCGGATGACTCCTGGCAGGGGCAGAGGGCTACTGCTCTTCATTCTCCTTCCCTCAGCTTCTTGGGTTTATTTCTCTATTATTATCAAATGCACTAGATCCACCTGGCATACTGATTTTTGAACTCCTTGCTCTGCAGGACATGCACTGAGGCGACAGTTCAGTCGCTCAGTTGTGTCCAACTCTTGGCGGCCCCATGGACTGCAGCACGCCAGGCCTCCCTGTCCATCACCAACTCCCAGAGTTTACTTGGACTCATGTTCATCGGGTTACTGATGCCATCCAACCACCTCATCCTCTGTCGTCCCCTTCTCGTCCTGCCCTCAGTCTTTCCCAGCATCAGGGTCTTTTCCAATGAGTCGGTTCTTCACATCAGGTGGCCAAAGGACTGGAGCTGAGGCAGCAAGTCTCCCTTTAAGCCATCTGAGCCGTGGCCCGTGCATTCAGGCACGTATGTCACTCATTTATTCCACAAATACCTACCAGACATCAGTTTGTCCCAGACACCATTGGGGTGTGTTAGTGAGCTGAACATGAACAGATGAAGACACCTGCCCTCGGTGAGCCCCCACTAGAAAATCCCGCTGTGACTCCAAGTTAGATCATGAAATGTTTTAGAGTAAGTTCTTTGGTTTCCACACATTCAAGATTTCCACAGTCTGGAGAAAGACACTGCACGTTTCTGTTACTGATTTCCCATTTTACCATGTTGTGACGAAATCTGTCGTGGTTTCTCCTGTGGCCTTAATCAAGCCCATCCTTGTAAACGCCTTATTCCATTCTCATCTGAGGGCAGGTTCCCTGTGAGCTGGTGCCCTGGGCCTGGCCTGCGCCCGTGTGCTCGAGTCTCCTCCAGCCTTCCTGGCCCCATCTGTGTCATCAGTCGGTCTTACAAGTTAGGTCACAAGTGTGCCTCCGGTCATCTCACCGTGTCACTTTTAAAACCCCATTCTTAAGTTCTGCTACAGAGGCAGTGAGCCTCGACTCTCTCCTCCCACCGGCTTGATTCATCCGCACCACGACTCTCTGTTCTTAGTACCTCTTTGTGTCTCCAGAGCCCAGTGGAGAGGTGAGAAGCAGGCTGGACAAAACCAAAGTCAGAACTACTGAACCAGTGAGGCAGAACTCCTACGAGGCAGCTGCAGGAGGTGCCGAGGGTCAGGGAGACCCCCGCGCACGTGAGCGTGCCACTCCAGTCTCTCCCCCGAAGTCTCCACGGTGAACACTGTGCGCTTCATCAGATGGCCGTCTGCACATGTCCGTCTGCTGTGCCCGCCAGCCCGCGGCCTGCTGCCTTCTTGCGGGGGCGGGGGTCCGGCAGTGGCCGCACTCCCGCACTGCAGCACTCCAAGTGACACCCACAGTCTCCTGAGTCCTGACTCCATCTCATGTAAACTCACCACACACCTGCCTCCTCCCCACCCAGGATGCAGCCTGGTGGCCCACTTCCCCCTGAAAGATCCCCCTCAGTCCCGGGCCTGGGCATCCGATGGGCCTCCTGGTTTTGTCCCACTGGCAGGGGGTGCTCCCCAGTCCTCCCAGGGCACTGGTCACAGCTCCCATGGCAGGCGGCCTAGGCCACACAAGCACCGATGCCTAGAGGCCCAGGGCAATCAGGTGCCAATTCCGAGATTTTCACTAAAGTCAGAGATCCCTCCCGGAACCTGAGACTCCCCCTCTCTTTCAAAGTCACCTGTGTGTTTTAGAAACTACCAAGCCCAGCACGTCTACTCCTGGATTGGGGCGGGACCACGGTCAGCCCTTTGCCAGCCACGAGCCTGGCAGACATGCCCTGTGCAGCCGGTGGTCAGGGCATCTGTGAAACTCACGCCCCTGCCCCACCCCACATCAGAGAGGAGGGCTCAAGGCAAACCCACATCAGCACCCCATTCCTGCCAGCGCCGCTCGGGACATCACTTATGCTGCTCCCCATGGCCTGGGGACGCTGCCTACAGCAGGCCTGCAGGCGTCCCCCCCGCCCCGCCAGTGTGTCCATAGGCTGGATTCTGCACTTGTTTTCCCAAACCACATTCAGGACGCTTTACCTCGACTGGAGTGGGGCTGATCGGCTCTTAGCCGTCACCCGAGACGTCAGTCCAGTCACTGATAGGGAACACGCTACCATATATGTCCCACACCCCCCCAACCAGGTACAACGCAGGCCAAGCCCAGGCATCTGTCGCCAGATCTACGCATCCACGCGCCACCCCAGCAGGCGCCAAGTACTCAGGGCTACCCCTGCCTGCTTCATCATCTACACTGGCGATCTGCACTCCCTCCAGCCCCCCGGGTCCCCTCGAGAGGCGCAGGCCACACTCACCGTCCAGCTTCATCTGCTCCGGGCAGTAGTAGTGGACCACGGCCAGGAGCGCTGCCCCGTGGCTGCCATCCCGCATCAGGTCCTCCAGCAGCGGGAAGTGGGGCGGCTGCCGTGCGGACAGGTGCTCTCGGCGGTAGCGCACCTGCGGGAGAGAGAGGACCTGGTCACTGCGCGGCGCCGGCGCTCAGCCAGCATCCATGGCAGCTGGCTGGACCACGGCCAGAACAGCAGCAGCCACGCGGGAAAGCCTCACAGTCTGGGTTACACCCTCTGCCTGGAGCACGCGTCCAGACCCACAGCGGGCAACCATGGTGAACTGCTCAGGACACCAGGGCCGTCTCACTCTGAGGGCTAGGCACCCCAGGGAAGGAGGCAGGACACACGTCTACGCTGCCAGGGGCTGCACACGGTCCACGGATGAGAAACAAGTTATGTGGTGAACACCCTACACCAGGAAGACCCGCGTTACTGGTCTTTCTCAGAACCAGCAGCACACCTCGGCATTATGAAAAACACAAGGCAGCATTCACACGGAGTTTGGGAAACTTCCAAAACCAGCTTAGACAAACAGTCGTCTGATCCGTCCTCCAGCCCCTCAGATAAGTGCACGGGCACAGGGGGAATCTGAAGGCACGTGAAGTGCTATAAAAACAGGCATTTCTTCCAAGGTTTCTGTGCCGCTGTGTTTATGGACAGGAGACAAGTGATCAGTGCGGAGCCTCCCCCGCCCGCAGGGGCCGACCTGTACCTGGGCCTCGCTCAGAGCGTGGACACACAGGCTGCCGGGTGACCACGTCCTGCAGTGCAGGTAAGCCTGGCATTTTTGTGGCCACACTTTCCCCAGGGTAGGAGGGCACAGTGCCGGCTCGAGGAACAAGGCTTGTGCTGATTTCCGGGAGCCGCATGGGAGAGTCAATCAACCCAAAGGAAACGCCCCCAGCAGCAACCCCGGAGTGTCAGCACCAGGCAGTCAGCAGCGGCGTGTGCACTGAAGACGCCCCACCTGGGCCCGTAAGATGCACACCACTCCCACCAGTCTCCACGGGGACTTTTAACTTGTTTCTCGGCCTGGTGCAGGCTCCCGCCCAGGGCCAGGCCCAGGGGCTCCCACGTGCAGCCCGAGGCATGCGCCCGACCAGCCTCCACACGCGCGCACACACACACAGACACACAGCACACGGCAGAGCACAGCATGCAGGAAAGCGGATGGTTTCTCGCCGAGGACGGATGGTGTGCGTCTGCGTTGGGGAAAGCGCTGACCCCTTGGGTCCGGGAGCCAGCACCGCCCCACGAGAGGGCCCACTGCCCCTCGAGGGGGCCCTACTCCTAGCCCCGGGCCCACTCGCTCGGGCAGCCGAGGGGACTGACCACATGGGAGAAGACCCCGAGGGCTCTGCTCCTGGCCCCGTCTCCCAGTGAGGCCCTCCTTCCGGAGGACCTCCACACCTGACTGTCCTCACTACGCCTCAGATCTGCTTTCACAGGTCGCTCTCTGGCCTTTGGTTTTCAGCAAGTTAAGAGATATGTAAACACTCAAAAAAAAAAAAATTTTGGCCTTTCCCCTCTTTGTGATTATTACATTTCAAAGAAGCAAAATTATCCATCAGCCACAAAGTGGACTCTGTCACTGTTCATGCAGATCCCACTGACAGTTTATATCTATCGTATCTCCTTTATAGTCGAATCCTAAGGACCATTTGATCCAAACAATTAAACTAAAGGGACAGGCAAAAATAAGGAAGCTTCAAAAAGATTTGTTCTGCAGAACTTCATTTCAAAGGGCACCACTTGGAGCACCAAGTATTTGTCCATGGGAAGCGGTGTAACAAGCCGGGTCCATTTCCAGAACAGTCACTGGTGGACCACGTCACCAGGAAGAACAAATCCAAGGGTCACTCGGCAAATCATGCCACGGGCCATTCCTGCTAGAATCTATAAGAAAGGGAATGGATCCTGTCGCTGACCCTGAAGTTCATCACAGAAAGCATGAAACTACCTCTTCAAAGGAGAAACACGAAGCTGTCTGTCAAGTTTACCTAAGAAAGCGGGCACACCACGCTCTGGGTGGTGGCTACAGAAGGCCTCCCTGGAGCGGAGAGGGCCCGTCCCGGTCCACCCTGCCCAGCACCGGGCCAGCCCTGCCCCGCAGGAAGTGCAGCAGACCACCAGGGAGGACACGCAAACAGAGACACAGTCACGAGCGACTTGAAATGGAAGCAGGTGATGGCGGCGGAAGGCCGTCTGCGCGCAGGGTCCACTTACGGGCACTAACTTCCAGTACCACTTGGAGGGAGACTGCTCAGGAGGCGAGGGAAGGAAGGCAGGAGAGGAGTCAGCAGGCAGGTCCGCTGAGGACGGACGAGACACACTCCACGCACCACGCTCACACGGGAGGTGCGCCGCCTCTGCGAGGCAGGCTGTGTCCAGCGCAGGTGGCCCGGGGCGCTCTGCACCAGCAGGGGGCCCAGAGGACCCCAGGCAGCCCCGCGACACTAGCCTCTGGGGGCGAGCGGGCCGAGCCCCCAGAGGACAGGCACCAAGCCCGCTCAGAGAGGGCCTCGGCAAGCCACCTGCACCTGTCTGAGGGGGGCTCACGGTGGCCTGGCTGGGTGAGGGACCCGCGGACAGCATCCCCGGGGCCCAGGAGGGAGCGAGCGGAGGCTCCCTCGACCCGCAGCCCCGGGGCCGCAGGCTCGGCCAGCCACGGCATGCACACGCAGAGGACTCAGTCACACACGCACGTGGCCCCCCCACCCCCAAAACAGGGACAAACAGGATGGAGGTGTGTCGTTTCACTGGACACAGGACCTTTACCCTCCTGAACACACTGGCCGCATGGCCCGCGAGGGCCCCAGGGGACTTCTGGCTGCCAGGATCGTCCCCTCCTGTGCTGGCTCCCCTCGGGTGACCCTGCACCCTCGGTGACCCTTACGCCCTCCCTCTGCTCCCCCACCCTCCCAAGTTCAAGTTCAATACTAACCCACCCCTTCTTGGAAGAAAGGGCAACGAGCTGCCGAGCCCCCGCCGCCAGGGCAGGGTCCCAGGGCACCCACTCCCTGCCTGGCAAGTGAAACGGAAGAACAAGCAGGGAGCCCACACGGACACGGTTCTCTACAATCGGGAGCTACAGCTACAGAGCATTCCAGAGAAGTGAAATCTACCCTTTACCTTTTGATGAGCTGGACTTTCCAATAACTGCTGTTTTAACTTAACTTCTTTCTCTGTTATCTCTCTCATTTTAAGATTTACCTAAAGCGGAAGAAATCAAATGCATTAGGAAGGCAATTGAGACTTATTTCCAACACTGGGGTGTATGTCCCTCCTTCATGACCCAGACCCCATCTCGGCTGTGTGAACTCTCTCAGATGCAGGTAATACAGATGCCGTGACCTATGACTCTGACCCCATGACCCTTGACACAGAGGAGGAGGAAGGGCCTGGTGCGCCCTGGTGCCTGTGCACTGCTCCCCACCTCATCGCAGAGCACCCTGGGGGCTCAGGCAGCACAACGTCACCGCCACCATCACCAAACACCGCTGACAACACAGCCTGGCTGAGACCCACCCCAGACACCCAACAGGGCCCACACATTCCCGTACCACCACGATACCACCAGCAACCATCAGACACTGGAAGCACTTACTACAGCTGCTCAGAAATAAAAATACCTTTTTCTGGAATTATTAACTCAGAGTTAAGATCAAAACTACAAATTACAAAATAATACCATGGAGAAAAATACTTAACAAAGCACGTGGTCAAAGCTACGATCAGATGAAATGCCATAGAACTGAATGTCTCATCGTTAAACAAGAACACAGATATGTGAACTCATGCAAATCAAATCAAGGACAGGGAAAAAACTCTTTTTTAATACTTATTTATTTGCCTGCATCAGGGGTCTTAGTTACGTCATGTGGGATCTTTCATCAGGGCACATGGATTTGCCAGTTGTGGCGTGCGGACTTCCAGAGTTACCACACACGGACTTCTGGAGTCATGTGGCACACAGACTCAGCAGTGGCTGAGATGAAATGCAAACCCAGACATCTCCAGCATTGGGTTAAATGCAGTTCGTCTAAAACTCCAATTGCTTAGAAGAGATCCATAAGAAACCCACTTCAAACAGAAAGACAAGGAGAAATTAAACGTAACGGGAAGGGGAATCCCTGGAGGTCCAGTGGTGAAGAATCTGCTTGCCAATGCAGAGGACACGGGCTCAATCTCTGGTAAGGGAAGATTCCAAGTCCCAAGGGGCAATTAGGCCCTCAAGTCACAACTAGTGAAGCCTGGGGGCCCTAGAGCCCATGGTCTGCAATAGGAAAAGCCCCCACTTGCCTCAATTAGGGAAAGCCCACGCGCAGCAGTGAAGACCCAGTGCAACCGAAAACAAATAAATAATTAAAAAATAAAATATGAGGAAGGGAAGAGACGCGCTAGTCACGAGAAGGCTGGAGGCAAGGACCGTCACCTGTGACAAAGGGACTCTTTGCAGCCATAAAAGGACAGAAAAATCCTAAGTGCACAAACCTAACAACATGTGATAAACACATAAAGCAAGGACGGACATGACCAAACGGCGAAACAGAATCATGCCTGGAGATTCCAACTCTCTCCTCCGGTCACTGCCTGATGCGGCATGAAGCCCCCCAAAGATGCACCCCACCCACAGCAACCTGAACTGACACGTGTGGTGCGCTGAGCAGACAGCAGAGAGCATGGGGAACACCCGGCAAGACCACAAAGTGGACACAGAACAAGCCTCAATAAGCCTCGAAGGACTGCAGTCACACGGCGTGGTCTCGACCACACTGGAACGAGAAACCAACACTCTGAAAAATACCCAGAACCACCCCACCAAACATGGGAACTAAACTACAAGCTTCCAGAAAACCCACTGATGGAACAAGGATCCACCAGTGAAACAAAATATCTTAAAGAGAAGGAAGAAGACCACAGCATGCAATAAAAATGTGCACCGCGCAGCTGAAGTGCCACTTAAAGAGGACTTGCCGACTTTAAATGTTTATATTAAAGTGAACAACAGTGTAAAAGAACTAATCTTCTACTTTATCTAGAAAGGAGAGAAAACTAAATTCAAAATAAACAGAAAAATAAAAGCAAGAAGAGACATTACATAGAAAATAACTGGAGAAATCAATAAAAACCAAAAGCAGGTTTTTTAGAACATTAATAAAATTGATAAACTAGACCAACAAAGGGAAGAAAAACAGACAGACATTACTAAGAGCGGGAAACAAGAGGGGACATCACTACGGATCATACATACACGAAAGGACAACAAAGAAATATGAACGTGATGATAAAGTTAAAATTTAAAGAAAACTGACAAATTCCTTGAACAAGTTGCCAAAACTGACACGAAATTAAACAGAAATCCTAAATACCTTATATGTACACTGAAGAAGTTAAATTCATATAAACCGAAGAAAGTGCTAGATCCCTAGATCTTTATATACATAAAATACTCTCAAAACTCATTAAGACAAACCACCTCATTAAACCTGGGCCAACTATCTGAATGGACACCTAACAAAATACACAGAAACCCCTTTAGTCGTTAGGGAAATGCCAACTAACACTGTAAGATAACACAGCCACTCACGGCTGAACAGAAAGACTGACACCACCACGGATGGGCAGAGCGTAGACACCAGGACCCTCGTCCCGCACCCTAGCCAGGCCCCACTCTGCCTCCAGATTCCCGTGGGGCGCTTCCCACCCGCACCCCCATGCGAAGCCAGCGGGCGTGTAAAGGCAGCTGCTTCTGCCGCAAGACGATCTCACAGGCTCTGGCCAGGTGCCGAGTCCCGACCACGCCCAGAGGTCCACTGCGAGCCCGAGGAGAGCCCCCACCTCACCGGGCGTCCCTCACCCCCGAGGCCTGGCCCTGCATCGGGAGGAACCAGGAGCAGGCTGACCATCTCAGCAGACGTCCTGGCAGAACATCATCCCCGAGACACGCAGGCCCTGCCAGGCTCTGCCCTGCTCCTCGGCTGACCCTGGATAAAGCCCTTACACGCAGAGGACGCGTGTGCGAGCTGTGCAGTGAGGAATACACGAGCTCCGGCATGCAACACAGCCCCATGCGGGCTGCGCAAGGGCTGCCCGGCTCCGGCCCCTCTGCTCTCTGAGCACAGAGCCCCGCAGGCAGCACCTCTCTGCAGGGAGGGGCTTAATAACCCCAGGCTCCAAGGGAGCCATCATCACACCCCACAGAGAAAGGACATTCTTCACATGGACCTTACAGATGGTCACACTGTGAGCTTCTAAATGACAATGGAGAAAACAGCATTCAAGAAGACACCCTTTTCTCTTAATCAAAACTTTCTAAAACTGAGATCTCCATGAATGCACACTGGTGCCTGCGATAAAAACAAGAATTTATGAAGCGGGACCACGCGACATAGCCCTTTCGCAGCCCCCTCATCCTTCGTCTGTACATGCAGGAGGAGCCCGTCTGTCCGAACCACAGCGGAGTCTCCTGGGCCTCCGGCTGGGCCGCATTTCAGTGGGACACACAGGAAGGTGATACTCTCGGGGAAAAGGGACCTGCACCCACAGGGCACCCCTGGAGCTTCAGGCCTCGCCCACCTCTGGCCTCCCCACGCCCGCGCTCACCTTGTTGACCCAGAAGACCATGGCATCCTCAAGGTCATACGGGAGCTCTTTGGAGGCGCTGAAGGTAGAGAAGCGCTTGACGCTGGCCACCACCTTCTCAATGCTGATCATCTCCACGGTGTAGGCCATCATGAGGGCGTCCACCATTGCCATGTGGGCGCTCTGGGGGCAGAGGCAGCAGTCGGTCATCGTCCCCTGCACCGCAGCCCAGGGTCATGTGGAAATCCTCCCCACACCCACACGGGAGCCCTCCTCGGGGTCACCTCAGCTTGGCCCCCATCCTCCTCTCCAAGGACCCCATGAGAGCTCAGCCGTAGGAGTAGGCACGAGACAGGCCCGAGGCCGCGTGACTACTGCCAGCCCCGGGTATTCAGGGGTCTGCATGCTGAACTCAGGCCTTGAAGCCCTTTCTTCCCGGAACCGGGAACATCCTCCCAACCCAAAACACACCCAGCCAGGCCAAAAACCAGAAGATGCAGAACGCCCGAGAACGGCCTAAGCTAAAGCCACGTGGGAAGCGCCAGGAGGTGGGCTCGACCTGGAGCAGCCTGGCCTGGAAACGCCAGACTGGTGAACGGCTGCAGAGAAGGATGGGGAGGGGGACGCTCAGGGGAGGAGAGGCGTGTCTATTTCTTTATTTTGGCACGAAAATTCTTAGAAGATACATGTGAAACACTCTCAGAGTGGGCTCGGCAACCCCATGTCGCCACCTCTAAATGCAACTCGGTTTACCGCGGTCAGGTGGGACAGCGCTGCCCCGGGGGACAGGCCAGGGAAGCAGCCCCCACCCAGTTCCAGCCCAGCCACATCCCGCCGAGAGAAGGTGGTCTCAGGCCTGAAGTTTCGGGGCATAGCGGCCGCCCCCCCACCGCCCAAGCCACTCACCATCTTGATGGGCGCATGGCTGAGGTCGGGCTCCGTCACAGGGGTGTCGTCACTCTCCATCACATAAATCCCTTTCCGGGACAGAGCCTGGATGACGGACTGGTGTCCCTGCAGGGCGGCCACCTGGTCCCCTTTGAGGATGAGGCTGCACACGCGGCAGTACAGCTCGCTGGACAGCAAGAGCTTGATGACCGGAGGCTTGATGTGCTCCTGCTCGTACTGGTCGATGTAGAAGGGGTCCCTGAGGTCCTCGGGGATGTCATCTGCAGCGACAGGAGACCCCCGCACGTGGGTGTTACACCCAAATGCAGCCACACCGGCCACTTGCAGCCGCTTCCCGCCTCCTGGAGCTGCTGGTGGGACAGTGGCCTGAGGACGCCGAGCTGGGGACACAGGTGTGGGGACAGCCGTCTGCAGGGTGAGATCTACAGGGACCTCAGCCTTCATTCACCAGGAGTGTCGGGAGCCAGGGCAGACCTGGGTCTGCCACACCATAGCGATCCAGGCTCAGGACTCTGGAGTGGCCGTGGGAAAGCCCACAGAGCATGAGAAGATTTGGACAAGCCTGTAGTTAACACAGGGCCACACTCAACGCAGAAGGAAGATCAGAGCTCAAGGCCTCGTGCAAGCTGGACCACGTGTGGGCCTAAAGCAGGACCCAAGCACGGCGGCCTGGCCTTGGCCGGGCGCACCGCTCACGGCCAGTCAGAACCTCACCTCAAGTGCAAATCACAGACACTATGAAGGCTGATCTCCCAGGGTCGGGTGAGGATTAAATCACAACATGCGCGTAGTCACGGCGCTGAGAGCCTGGAGCTCCACAAAATTCACACAAGTAGAGGTTATCAATCCTATTATCAACCAGGCTAAAAAGACGGTCAAAGAACTGCCTTCCTGGTGCTGTGCACCATGCTATGCCTGTCCTGTCAACCGAGGCTGCCCCGCTTGCCGGGGGTAGGGCAGTGAAGACCTGGAGCACGCAGGGGCCGAGACCCCCAGGAGGTGCCCACCCAGGCGGATGAAAATGTAGGCTACAGGCCCCCATGACGCAGCAGAACACAGAGCCTTGAAACACACCTCGGAGTCCAGCCCCACCCCAGACCAAGCAGATCAGAACGCCCTGCCAGCACCAGCATTTGTTCCACTGAGAATCGCTACATCAGAGACTCTGGAGGTGGCTGACAGTCTCCACCGAGAACTCACTCACTTCTTCACGCTGGTCGTGGCAACAAGCACTCAGAGGTCTTCTCATTCTGGACCCTCGTGCGTCCCACCCTTCGCTGGAGACATGGGACGGGAGAGAAAGAAAGCGGGGGCAGCGCCCAGTGCCTCTCCCCGCCCCACCAAGCAAGGCCCAGGGACAGAACCAGCCCCCCACCTGCAGGCGCGGGCAGTTCAGGAGGGAGCCTCTGGCCTGCCGGCGGGGGGAGCCAGCAGGAGCGGGGAACCCAGGACAGGAGGGCGCCTCAAAGGGGACCCTCGTTCACGGGTGAGCCCTCCCGTGCCAAGTGAGAGCAGGACAGACCCGAAGAACCGAACTGACCTCGGAACCCACGGCCTACAGACAGCAAACGGATGTCTGTTCTGGAACCTAATGGGGTTTGCTGCAACCCCCAGAAACACCAACATCCTCCAGAGGATTTTAGCGGGACCCATAAAACAGCCTCACACTATTCAAACTGTCCAGGACCCAATCCATATTTACTCAACATAAAAAGGCAGGAAAATGTGACCAATTCTCAGGGGGAAACAGACACCAACTCTGAGACAACCCAGATGAGAGAATCACCAAAGACTTCAGAGTGTATATGATAACAAGGCTCCATGAAGCCCTCCTGAAACAAATGGAAAGAACAGAAGTTATTAACAGAGAAATAAAACTTATTTAAAAAAAAAAAAAAAACCCTTCAGGATTTCCCTGGTGGTCTGTGGTTAAGAATCCACCTGCCAACGCAGGGGATGAGAGTTGGATCCCTGGTCCAGGAAGACAGCACACGCTGTGGGGCAACTGCACCTGTGTGTCACAAGCGAAAAGCCCACGTGCTCCAGAGCCCACACCGCAACCAAGAGGAGCCCCCACTCGCCGCAGCGAGAGGAAACCCGAGCACAGCAAAAGAGACCCAGCACAGCCATGAACAGAGGTACAAACACATTTTACAAAGCTTTAAAAAAAAAAAACAAACCTTCAGAACTGCAAAATCTAGTTACCAACAGGAAGTTCAATGACACATTCAAAATATGAACAAAGCAGAAGCACACTCACAGATACGGAGAAGACACCAGTGGCGACCAGCGGGAGGGAGGGGCGGGCAGCATAAAGGTGGGGGAGCGGGGTTACAAACAAAAAACCACTGGATACAAAGCAGGCTCAAGGACATCCTGTACAAGCCAGGGAATGTGGCAATGTTTTGTAATAACTATAAATGGAAAGTAACCTCTAAAAATTGTATAAAAATAAATCAAAAATTAGGTTAAATTATAAAAATACAAACAAAACAGAAAACAATCAGTGAAAGTGAAGACAGATCCACAGAAATAATCCATCTGCAGAGCACAGAGAAAAACGACGGACTGAAAAGCAGAGACCCAGTGACTGCTCCCACCGAGGGGGGCCTGGGGCAGGAAAAACATTTGAATAAATGGTGCCCGGAACCTCCCCACGTCTGATAAGACACCAATTTACGAGCTCAGGAAGCCCAGCAAACCCAAACAGAACCAACTTGAAGAAAACCAGGCCCACAGACTTCCTAATCAAACTGCTGAAAGCCAAAGTAACGGGCCCAGGGGACCCCTGAGTGGAGGCATCAGCCAGACCTCCGATGACTACACTTAAGGAAAGGAAACAGAACAGAATTAAGAATTCTGGCAGAAAAATGGAAATTATTTTTAGAGAGAGAGAGAAAAGAACTTGGCAGATTAGGAAAAGAACCAAGAAGAAATTCCAGAACAGAAATACACAGTGACTGAACGGACACCCTGGACGGCTGAACAGCAACCTCACACACAGAGGAGAGAAAGGACCGCGGAGAAGGCGAGTGAGAAGCACTGCCGGCGCCCCAGGAAGAGAGGGGAGAGAGCAAAGGGCAGAGACAGGACTTCAGCAGCGGTGGGCGAGAAGTTCCCAGCACCTGTAAAATGCACACCTCCCCCAGCAGGATTTAAACAGAGCAGCAGCGATCCACAGACCAAAGAACTTCCCTGTGGCACAGGTGAAATCCCAAGATGGAGGAGGATCCTGTAAAGCAGCCAGAAGGGGCCCTCTGGCCGGGACAAGCCGGCATGGGCCCGCCTCTCCCTGCTGCTCTCCGCTGGGCACAGCCACAAACCCTGCTGAGCACCCCAAGGAGAACCCACAGAGAGCTGGGGAAGGCGGGCGACGACCCCAGACTGGACGGGCACAGCAACAGCGTGTCTTAGGCGACCCAGGCCTGGGGCTTCCCGCCCCCCAGCCTGGAAACAGAAGGCGAGTCAAGCAGGCTCGTCCCCGCGGCGCAGGGGAGGCCAGGGGAGTCCCACCTACCGGCCAGGCCATCCTGGCAGAACCAGCAAGAGGTAGGAAGGGAGCCATGGACAGGCGGCCTGACCAGCCACCTCCACCAGCGCCCAGGCTGGACGCGCCTCGCGCTCTCCACCAGGCCGGGGACACCCCTCGTCCGCCTGCACAAGGGGAGCCCAGCGGGGGGCCCCCGCGACGACAAGCAGCCAGGGAAACTCTCAGAGGTGTGGGGTAGCCTGCCACAACACGCACCCGGCTTGGACACTCCTCGTCCTTGGGGAGAGAAGCCCACCTCGCCCAGAAGCACCAGGCAATCAGCCCCAGGTGCCGCCCTCCGCCTCTGAAAGCAGCACCCACAGGGGCAGTGGGAACCCCGGACGCACCACGCAATGGCGCCATAAAGGCTCTGGAGATAAACTGGCATTGGGACCACAGTTCACGAAGCGGGCCGGGACCTGCATGCTGAGCCTGAACAGGGAGACTGCCCGCTACGATGAAAGAAAAGCCAGTAGCACCTAGAGTCCCTAACGTAACAGCCAAAATGACCAGGAAACGATCAAAGATCGCCTATCAAACCCAGAACCAAGAAAATCAAGACTTCAGTGAGCAATGAGAACCCACTGACACCAGACCAAGGTGAGTCTGATGCTGGAGCTGTCTGACCAAGGACTGTACAACAACCATCTGAAAAAACAGGACGACGAGCAACCACAAGTTCTCCTGAAACAAACGAAAATTGAAAAAAATTTCAACATAGGAGTTATAAAAAGAACCAGACAAGGAACTGAAAAATAGAGTAACAAATTTTAAAACTCACTAAATAGTCTCAGGGCTTCCCTGGTGACTCAGATATTAAAGAATCTGCCTGCAATGCGGGAGACCTGGGTTCGATCCCTGGGTCAGGATCGACCTGGAGGAGGGCATGGCAACCCACTCCAGTATTCTCACCTGAAGAATCCCCATGGACAGAGGAGCCTGGCGGGCTGCAGGCCACGGGGTCACAGAGAGCCGGGCACGACTGGATGACTAAGCACAGCACAAACAGCCTCAACAGTTTAACTGGAGATGACAGAGCACAGGGTCACAGAGAAAACATACAGAAAAAATGAAATGAGTAGTCTCAGGGACCTGTGGAAGAAGAACAGGAGACCCAGTATTTGCATCTCTGGAGTCTCAGAAAAGAATGTGAGCAGGGCTAAAACAGTATGTAAGGAAACAATAGCTGAAAACTTCCCAAACATGGCAAACAATATAAACTCACAGATTTCAAGAAACTGAATGAACTCCAAATAGAATAAACTCAAAGATATCCACACCAAGACACTGCATAATCGGACTTATGAAAACTCAAGACAAAATATTCTGGAGCAGCTGGAAAGAAAGAGAATACAACTCAATGGGCAGTGTTTCTCCTCTGAGCCATGGGGAAGTAGCACACCTTACACATGCTCGAGGAAAGGAACATCATATCTGGCAAGACTATCCCTAAGGAACTGAAGGAGCAATAAACACACTCTCAGACAAAAGAAAATTAGGGGGCAGAAAAATGTCTCTAGCAAACCTTAAAAGACTGGCTAAAGAAAATTCTCCAAACAGAAAGAAAATGATTAAAAAAAATACGAATCTTGGAGAACCAGGAAGAAAAAATAATGTAAAGAAACAGGTAATATGAGTAAATACAATAGACTAACCTTCTCCTCATGAGTTCTAAATTACATCCGATGAGACAAAATCCACACCTTTAGGTACTCAAGACAACAATAACTTAAATACTTTTAAAAGTGGGGAGAGCAAAGGAACCTAAATGGAAAAAAGGTTTCCACGCCTCATTCAAAATGGTAAAATAATACCTGTCAACTGTTGGAAGTCACATATGCATACTTTAATACCAGAGAAACCACTAAGGCAGCTATACAGATATACCCCAAAATGACAAGACAGAATATATCAAGATGGAATCCTAAAAAATAGTCAAGTAACCCATCAGTTCAGTTCAGTTCAGTTCAGCTGCTCAGTCCTGTCCGACTCTTTGCGACCCCATGAATCGCAGCACACCAGGCCTCCCTGTCCATTACCAACTCCCAGAGTTTACTCAAACTCATATCCATCGAGTTGGTGATGCCATCCAACCATCTCATCCTCTGTCATCCCCTTCTCCTCCTGCTCCCAACCCCTCCCAGAATCAGGGTCTTTTCCAGTGAGTCAACTGTTCGCATGAGGTGGCCAAAGTATTGGAGTTTCAGCTTCAAGCATCAGTCTTTCCCTTGAACACCCAGGACTGATCTCCTTTAGGATGGACTGGTTGGATCTCCTTGCAGTCCAAGGGGCTCTCAAGAGTCTTCTTCAACACCACAGTTCAAAAGTGTCAATTTTTCAGTGCTCAGCTTTCTTCACAGTCCAACTCTCACATCCATACATGACCACTGGAAATACCATAGCCTTGAGTAACCCATAAGAAGGTCCAAAAAACAAAACCAACACACAAACAAAACCAGGAACACTAGAAAACAAATAAATAATAAAATCTCAGACTTAAGAAGCAACATAGCAACAATTACACTAAAAGTAAATATTCTAAGCACATTGAAAGACAGAGATTGGCAGAGTGAATTAAAAAATAGATACAACTATATGTCATGTACAAGAAAATTACTTCAAATTCAACAATGTAAGTAGGTTGAAAGTAAAGTGATAGAAACGGCTGTATCAGGCAAATATTGTTTAAAAAAAACAAAACAGGAAGAGCTATATTAACACCTGATAAAGTATTAAATAGAAAGAAAATTACTAAAGTGGAACATTATGTATGCCAAGTTGCTTCAGCCATGTCTGACCCTTTGTGACCCTCTGGTCTGCAGCCCACCAGGCTCTTCTGTCCATGGGATTCTCCAGGCAAGAATACTGGAGTGGGCTGCCATTTCCTTCTCCAGGGGATCTTGCTGACCCAGGGGACTGAGCTCAGGTCTCCTGCATCGTAGGCGGATTCTTTAATAACGACTGAGTCACCAGGGGAGCCCCTGAGCCTGTTATGTAAAGTGGGACATCATGTAACAGGAAAGGGTAAATCCACCAAGAAGACTTTACAACCCTAAACGTGGATCCACCAAGCTACAGAGCCTAAGAACTCATTAAAAAAAAACACGACAGAGGTGTCAACCACAGTTAGGGACTACAAGCATAGTCAGGGACTTACTTCAACATCCCCTACCCAGAACTGACAGAACTGTTAGACATAAAATCAGCACAGAAAGAGATCCGAACAACACAAACAATAGGCAGAATCTAACTGACCTGTAGATTCTGTAGAACACACCATCCAACAATAGAAAACACATCTCTTCAAATGCTCACAGAACATTCACCAAAACAGACTTTCAGTTCAGTTCAGTCGCTCGGTCACATCCGACTCTTCGTGACCCCACGGACTGCAGCATGCCAGGCTTCCCTGTTCATCATCAACACCCGGAGCTTATTTAAATTCATGCCCATCGAGCTGGTGATGCCATCCAACCATCTCATCCTCTGTTGTCCCCTTCTCCTCCCACCTTCAATCTCTCCCAGGATCAGGGTCTTTTCCAATAAGTCAGTTCTTTGCATCAGGTGGCCAAAGTATTGGAGCTTCAGCATCAGTCCTTCCAATGAACATTCAGGACTGACTTTCTTTAAGATGGACTGGTTGGATCTCCTTTCAGCCCAAGGGACTCTCAAGAATCTTCACCAACACCACAGTTCAAAAGCATCAATTCTTTGGCCTGGGCCATAAAACAAATCTTAGTTTAAAAGAATGGCAATCACAGAGTATGCTATCTTACTACACGGAGTCAGACTAGAAATAGTAACAAAAACACAGAACAGGAAAATTTCAACAACTGGAAATCACACTTCTAAATAATTCATGAATCAAATAGGCAGTATCAAAGGAAATAAAGAGAAATACATAGAACTGAATGAAAACATAGCATATCAACATACGTGGGATGCACCTAAGGCAATACTGTGTGGAAAATTCAAAGCACTAAATGCTTACGCTAGAAAAGTGGACAGATCTCAAATCAACAGTCTGAGTCCTTACCTCGAGAAATTAGGGAAAAAAAAAAAAAATAGGGCAAAATAAATCTCAAGCAAGCAGTGAGGAAGGGAGGTAGATATGGCAATAAAAGGGAAACAGTAACAGAAGAGGTCCTTGTGGGAACACAATGTTCAACATCTAAGTACACAACATCACTATCCCAGCTGTGACATTTTATTATGGTTTTGCAAGAAGTTACCACTGGGGAAATCTGGTAAAGGGTGACCAGGACCTCTCTGCATGATCTCTTACAACTACAAGTTAGTATACACTTTTCTCAAGATAAAACTTTAATTAAAAAAAAAAAATTCGCCAAAGATCAGAAAAGGCATCTCCACAGAAAAAAGATTCATCTGACCAATAAGCACACTTAAAAAAAAAAAAAAGACAACTCATCATCATGAGTCAGCAGTGAGGAGTCACAACCCACCCAGCAGAAAGGCTCCCAGCGCCACGTGCTTGCTGTAACTCTCCCGCCCCGCTTCGCTGGCGGAACAGAAGATGACGCAGCCACTGCGGGACGCAGCTGAGCGGCTGCACACGCTCACACGACCCAGGGACTCCACGCCCAGGTGTTCCCCAAGACAAACGGAGACGCGTGCCCCCACACACTGGCACACTCGTGAACATTTCACAGCAGCTTTGTCCGTGGTGGACAGACCCAGAAGCAATCCAAGTGTCTGTCCATCAAAAAGTGACTGAATAAGCAAAATGCGGGGAGCCAAACAATGAGACGAGCAGCAACACTGAGCCAGAAAGGCCTCCACACGCGGACGAGTCTCTGCAACGTTAGGAGTAAAGGAAGGCGGACGAAGAACGCCTGCGGTGTGACGGGGCACGTGAAACGAGATTCAGGGACCGCCAGGAAAGCACTGCCTGCAGGGGCTCACAGGAACCCCGGAGGTGATGAGAATGGCTTACCTCGCCTGAGGCCCTGTGCATGGGGTGAATACATTCATTTAAACTCATCAGACTATGTACTCTCACAAATGGGTGCATTTCACTGGATGTGAAATTGGTTTTCTCAAAGGTCCAAGATACGACTCCTCACTGTATACTCAACTGGAACCCACCCCACAGAGATTTCTCTAAAAAACCAAGGTTTGGTATGCATCTCTTCCCTCCTAAGAAAGCTTCAATGGTTCCCTGACTCACATACAAGAACAAAAAACCACTATGGGCTATTTCAGGCATTCCAAGATTTGGCCCTAGGCGGTCTCTCCAACCCACATTCATCTTACAGGTACTAGACTCATATTCCAGCCCAACCAGAACCCCAGCCTGTGCCTCAGGCCGGGAGAGGCGGCATCGCCCCCTGCCCCGTCCTGGTTCTCACCCACCTGAGCCACACGCTCAGCTTCACTTTTTTGAACGGAACATTCCAGGTTCCCTCAGGGGAGCTGCTCGCCCTCCCTTCTGGCTTCTGCCAGGGCACCAGCTCCTCTCAGGCACTAGTCTCCTGGCCTCACATCACAGCTATGTGTGTGCGAGGCCCATGCCCGGCACTCCGTGAGCTGTGAGAAGCATGCCAAGGACCCACAGGTCACAACATAAGGCTCAGCTGAATTGATTCAAGTTTAATTTTGCCTGAGTCTGAAGTACCTGGAGGATAGTGACTGAGGGATACATAAGTGAACCAGCCAGAATGAACAGTCAGAGAGAGGGCAAGGTGAGGGCACAGGAGAGAAATCAGAAAGAGAAATAAAATCAAAGATCATCTCTATGTGACGACAAAGCCATGAAGGCAGGGAGGTTCTAGGCAGTGAAGACTATAAACACCCCTGAAGGGTCCTGCAAGCTCCCGCGGCTGCCCAGCTGACCCTGCCTATTGTCTGCCCACTTCCCGCCCCCACCTCATCACCCAGGCGGTCTCAGGGACTCTGCCCTCTCAGTATCTGTTGACTCAACCTATCTAATTCCCACTGCAGACAAACTGGCCAAGACCTTGGTACTTCAAGTCAAAGCGACATCAGCTCTGCTATGGGCTTTACGTATGTCTCCCCCAAAACTCATGTAACAAAACCTGACCGCCGCAAGGTGAAGGTGTTAGGAGACAGGGCTTTGGGGAGGCATTTAAGTCATGAGGGTGGAGCCCCATGAGTGGGGTGTGAGCCTCTCCAGCAAGGCTCCCTCACCCCTCTGCCACGAGGGCACAGCGAGAAGATGGTGTCTACGAACCAGGAAGCAGGCTCTCACCAGACATCCAGTCTACCGGCACCTTGATTAGGAACTTCCACCCTCCCGAACTGTGAGAAAAAATTGCTGTTCTTAAGCCACCTGGTCTACGTCTTGTTACAGCAGCCCGAGCGGCCTAAGACAGGGCTCCTGGATGCGGCACTGGTTCAGCCCCTACCCGCTCCAACCTGTCAGAGAATCTTGCCAGGCTAGCTCTCAACCCATCACCCTACGCAAAGACCTCCCCTGGCACCCATCAGGAAAGAAATCCCTAGCCAGCTGGGAACCCCACGAACAGTCTGGCCCACACTATTTTCCACACTAATCACCTACTATTTCGGTCCACAAATCCTGTCACAATAAGGTTAATCGACTCAGGCCTACGAACACTTCCTCCTCTGCACAGAACGTGCCAGATGCCCTCCCCTCTACTCCTGGGGCGGGGGAGCTACGCAAATATCCGCCATCCTTCAAAGCCCACCTCCCCACGAAGACTCCCCACAGGGACCACGGCGCCCAGCAGCCCAGGCACTCGGGTCCCGTGGGAACATCTGACAATTCCATCTTCAGCAGGTCCTGAACTAAGGACATGCTGCCATTTTTCATCATTCATTACTGCATTTTCCTTTGTATATGTCAACAGTTCATGTGAATTTTCAGCAAATAAGGAAAGAACATCACATAACTCCTCCCCTTGTACTTCCTACAGTGCAAAACACAACCGTGCCCGTGATAGCTACGAGATTGTTACTGATTAAATGAACAAGATACTGGCTCCATCCTGGTCACCTTTACATTAGATGAAAAATGACGGCCATCTGAATTTTTCAATGTAGGAAGTGAAAAAGGAGACTGGTACATACAACAGTGATACAACCACCAGAAAATCAGCTTGGACACCTGTGAGCAATTAGGAGGATAAATGGAATACAAAGAAAATAACCAGGGTTCTTTGTAAGAACATTTACACAAACTTAACAGTCTAAAGCACAACAGCAGCCAACGCTTTTGATTCAAAAGATGGGGACAGTCTGAACTTAAAGACAGATTTACATTCTTTGGTTACTATTTAATTTGTGGCATCAGGATAGGAAAGAGAACGTGTACAAAGAGTTGTATCTTTAGAAATAAAAATTCAGCCACGTAGAGCCACCAGGACAGAAGTCTTCCTATCCCACCTGTTTCTAAGGCGTTTCCAGCTCTTTAAGCAACCTGACAAATACAGGAGCACAGACTCCGTCCTGCGGACACGGCACTGAATGGGACAACCATAACCACTCTGACCTCAGACTCGGGCAGTTCTCAGCACGCCCAGGCAGAGGGGAGGCCAGGTCACATTGTCAGCCAGCGCCCTGACCCCCTAGTACTTAGTACCACTGAGTAGACACACCCAGGCTGCCCTGTCACCTCCCATCCCAGCAGCACCCAAATCCCATTCTAAAAACAAAAGATTGACAATGCAAACCTAGGGAGGGAGCCTCAGGAGGGAAGGGATATATGTGCACAAAAAGCTGATTCACGTTGCTGTGCAGCAGAAACGAACAACACTGGAAAATAACTATCCTCTGATTTTCTAAACACATTTAAAAAATACTTCTGAAAAACTCAAAAACCAATCATCTGAACAAATCATCATATCAAAAAAACTTGTCAACAACAACAAACCTGCCGACATGCTCGTGAACGAGGGCCGGCCCGGGACGGGCACAGCGGCCACTCCATCCGCAGCTCTGGGGCCTGGAGGACTGCTGACCATGTGCTCCCTCTCAGCCCGATGTGGGACAACAAGGGAAGGCGGTGGCCCCCGGAGCACACGGGGAGGGGCTCGGCTCCTAACGTCAAGCACCGAGCTGGCCTGGGGCACGACTCAACCAGCGGCCCGGTTCCAAAGACCCCTCTCAAGGCTGCCCCGGTCTCCCAACCCACAGCGTGGTTTCCAAGTCAGCAGTCAACGAAGAGACGGAGCTGAGTGACCGGAATGCCAGCCCCTCGCCAGCAGTGGGCTCTGGAGAGCCTGGCAGCCCCTCCAATCCCCCCAGCTGCCAACAGAAAGGGAAGAGGTACCCTGGCAGCCTCTAAGTCCGGGCCGCCTGCTTCAGGGCAGCTCTGCTCATAGCGAGCTGCAACTTGGTTTCTAGGGCTCCTCGGTCACACAGCCACATACCTACAAAGAGCCGAGTGCTTTCCGTGGGTTACTTTCTCACACTGTCCTCAGGTGCTAACAGAAGCCGTTACTCCCCCCACCGTCCCTGAGACTCAGGCCTGAATACCTTTAAGGTTCCTAAGGTCATGGCCCGAAATCAAAAGCCAGGAATGCAGCAGCTCCAGTCCCACACCCTGCACTGTAAAATAAACGTCAAGTCACCCCTTTAAACTTGACCAACTAAGACTTTCACCCAAAAGGACATCACAAAAGCATTCCAGCTAAGCAGATTCTACTCTAATGACTCTTTTAAGTGAATAACTTTCAACATGTCTAATATGTTATTTCTGAAGAAATCATTAAGACACTGTCAATGAAACAAGAGTTACACCCCCCAAAAAAAGAATCTAAAAATAAAAGCACAAGCCGGCCCACAGTTCTCAGCTGTGTCACAGATGAGGAAAACTGGAGGAAGCCTTTCTGCACGACCACATGCCACCTCCAGGCCCGGCCAAGGGTGAGCTCGCCTGAGCCTCCCCACTTACTACCAATGGCAGACGGTGGGCCCCAGGGAGACCCGAGTCCCAAAAGGCATGCACGCAACAAGGTGGCCTCAGAGCACATCACCCTGGAGAGTTCACATGCTTTCAGTTCCCATGCAAACCGTGTAGCTACTCAATGAACAATTGTGTAACAAGCAAAGATGTAAGTCACTTTCACCATCATCCCCCTCAAAAGCTGACTGACAAGTAAAGCATGCAGACTGACACCCTCACTTCTAATTAACTGAAAACCAAGTGAGAGAGGTGCATAGAGGCATCCAGAAGATGAAACAAAGAACAGGCCCTTGGACAAAGAAGAGAGTTTGGGGGGAAAGATCTATACGGTCCTCTACCAAAATCCCCACCTCACACTGTCTCCTGAAAGTCAAGACCCCAAGCTGAGTCACAGGGAAAGCCTCCCACCAGGCTGTGAGCCCGCCCCCACGGCAAGGTAGAGACGGGAAAAGCATCCTCATTCTGCAAAAATGAATGGAAAGCACACCTCCCGAAATCTAGTTTGATGAATGTACCGAGGCAGTGGACGGGCAACATGCAGCCCAGCCTCAGAACCTCAGATGGCCTCCAGTCTCCTTCAGCCCCGGCTCATGCTCTGCTCTATACATACACACCCCCAGTCATCTCAAAGTTTTAGAACCAGTTTTCATATCGGCTCTCGAATTAATTACCTGAAGCACCAACGAGTAATAAAGGGTGATGGGTCCTGGAAATAAAACCAGACTAATCCAATCCTGACAGTGAGAGAGATGCATATTTATTGCCAGAGAGCTGACAAATCCCACGGTGGATGCCAAAGCTAAATGCAACAGGATAAAAATGCATTCACTAAGCTTAAGAAATTGGAGAGCAAACAACGAGAGGGCTTTTTAGAAGCATTCGTGTCTGTATGGCATTCAGTCCCAAAACCTTAGCCACCTCCATATGCAAAAATCTTAAAAATACACACAGGAGTGACGCTGCACACGCGCCCCAAGAGCCATGCCGGAGAAGGCGCTGTGCCAAAGCACAGGAGAACTGGAGGCCGGCCAGCCAGTACCCGGCAAGAGAACAGGCTTCCTGTGAAATACTACACAGCACTGGAAAAGCAAGGAGGCGGACACGAGAGGACGCAAGGAAGAATCCAAGAACCTGATGAGGATAAAGCGGTCGCTGTGACAGGCGCAAAAACACGCAGAACTAAACCAGAAGAGTCCAGTGATGTAAAAATATGTGGTACACATAAAAAAAAAGCAAACCAACAGTCAACCCAAGACAAGAGGCAGGTGTAAGGGAGGCCACGGACTGGGGACACACTGCCCCGAAAAGTTCAACAGCCATGTCCTTCTCCTTAAACTGACCGCTGGACAGATGAGTAGCTGCTCTAGGATGACTCAATCCTTACCCCGTACTCTAAAACTTCATATAGGCTTTCCCCCCCTGGGGCTGCTCCAAAGCATGCAAGATCTTAGTTCCCCAACCAGGAACTGAACTTGTGCTGCCTACGTTACAAGTACAGGGTCTTAACCACTGGACTGCCAGAGAAGTCCCCAAAACTTCATACATGCTTTTTACCAATTCCGTATTTTCCCCAAAATCACTGCTTCCCCATCGTACTACACAGAAACAGAATAAAACTTGGTGGAAGTATAAAAAAAAAACTGTAACACTGAAACTACAAAATAAGGGGTGGGGGTGGGGGGGGAGAGAAGCTCTCTCTGTAGATATAAACCAACTTAAAACGAGGCCCTGCCTTTAATCCCCAGGACTTGCAGGGTGTGTCTGTGCTCCTGACCGACTCCATCCACAGCACAGGCCACTCCAACCGGTGAGATCCTGTCACCGGGAACCGCCCCGTTCAACAAGTTTTCAAAACGGGTCAACCAGACGTTTTTTGTTTTGTTTTTTTTTTTCTTTCTTTTTTTTGAAAAGAGTCTCTCTCCTTTTCTGTCTCACTCCACAAACAAGAACCGTTCCCCAGAACAAAGGCAATTTTCAAACAAATGCTTCAAATGAAAAGAAAGATGACACAGAACTCCCTCTCGATTTTGCACCTGAAACAAAGCACCTGAAATTAATCAACGAAAGCCCTCGGAGCCAAGCAATAATCAGGAGAATCACTCGGGCCTGTAAAACCGCGAGAGCTGGAAGATTAGGAGCGTCTTAAATCCACTAAGCATATTTAAGGCCTAACCAGTAACAAGGTTGCCCAGTTCTTCAAAACTGGAATTAACCAAAGGGAGCAACTCGAATGAAGCCCGATCCATCCGAAAGGAATGCTCGTTAGGGAATCCCACACCGCGGATTCGGACAGACTGGAGAAGGGCAGGGGTCACAAGGGTTTCGGCCCGGGACTCCCGCCCGCACGGAACAGCGTTCGGCCGCGGGGTGCAGCGGCGCGCCGACCCTCGCCGCACCTGCGGGGCCGGCGCCCCCCAACCCCGCGCGCGGGGACACCGCACAAAGGCCGCCCCGGCCCTCCCCCGCGCCCGGCGCACCTCGGCCGTAGGCCTTGGCGCAGATCCACTGCAGGTTGGCGGCGATCTTGGCCCGCGCCGGGTCGTAGCGGTCCAGCGGCACGATGTCCACGGCGCCGTCGGGCGCGGCCTCCATCCTCCTCCAGCCCTCCCCGGCCGGGCAGCCGCCCGCGTCCACCATCTGCACACAAAAGGGCCGCTGCAGCGCGGGCCGCGCCGGGCCGCGCGGGACAAAGGCGCCGCGCCCCTCGCCGCGCCTGGGACCCGCGTGGGGCCGCCGGTC
>CM035272.1:3398388-3439673 GCA_020226075.1 Hydropotes inermis | reverse complement strand
GCGCCCCGCCCCTTCGCGCAGGCGCAGTGGGTGCCGCCCGAGGCCCCGCCCTTTCTCGCGGGCGCGGGGTCGCGCACCCGGGGCGCGCTAGCGGACAGGCCCCGGCGGCTCCCTCAGCATCTCTTTGTCTGGGCTGCGACTCCCCTTTCCCCAGCGCTGGGTCGTCCGGACCGCTGGACCCCAGTCGCCGCCCCACGGGCGGGGCTCCTGTGGAGGCCAGCGGCGACCTGGGGAAGCGCTCGGCGCCTGCGGCCCCGCGCCCGAGAGCAGCCCCGCGGTTCGCCCCCACACTCTGGGATCGAAGCTCTGGGAGCCGCCCTCCCCCCATAGCGGGCCTCTATACCCAGAGAACCACCCCCCAGTCAAGTAACCCAAAGAGCCTGAGGGCGCCTCCCGCCTCAGGGTGCTGGGGGCCGGGGGCCCGAAGCCGAGAGAGCCGCCTCTGGAACACACGCCCCCCCACCCCCACCCCGCGGCCCTGGCAGCCAGGGAGACCCCCTCCCTCTGCAGCTCCTGGGGCCTGCTGGGGCCATCCGTGCCTTGGAGCGCCCCGCGTGGGCACTAGCCATGGAATCCAGAGCCCGGTCCGGGGAAGGGCGGCGTCCGGACACCTGAGACAAACTGCGCGGCCCTCACCCACGAGTGTAGCCTTGGGGACGAGCCTCAGGCACGTCTTCCGAAAGGGGCTGGCTCCGTCCGGACGAAGTCGCCACCAAAGAGCCTGTGTTGGGCTAATAACATGGCCAGACCTCCTGTGTGAGAGATGCTCACCTGAGGACCTCCCCGCCTAACACTTCAGAAAGCCCTAAGAAAGGGCTGCTAGTTTCTCTGCCAGACACCAGCCTTCCGGAGCCCAAGGCCTGGAGGACAGCAGAAAAGAGACAGTTTCCTATGAGTAAGGGGCCCCAGGAGGAAGGTGACCACGGCTCCCAGCCTCCACTTCACCCAGCGTCCTAGGCCAGAGAAGACCCGGGTTGTCCATTGACTCAGGCTCCAGGGCCCAGCCACAAACAGTCCTGTGCAGGCAGAAGCCGCACTCTGGCTCACAGCAGGGGACAAAACACTAATTCCTGCCACTCTCAGCCCCCAGGGAGCTGAGAGAATGTGCCTGCATGTATAGGACAGAGGAGGTGAAAGGGTAGACGGATCTGGGCGTGGGCAGGCGAGGGAAGCTGCGTGGGGACGTTTGAGCAAAGACCTGCAGGAACTGAAGGGCAAGCAGGAGTGTACCCAGGCAGCTGTAACAGCAGGTGCAGAGGGCCTGAGACGGGAGTGCCAGGTATGAAAGAAAAGGGGAGGTTTGAACCCAGGATCCAGGGACACTGGTAGGAAAGAGGTGTGGGGGAGGGGTGGTGCAGACCCTGCGCAGGAAGAACCTTGACTCGGTTCTCTGGGATGGGAAGCCAAGCGTGCTCAGTCGTGTCCCACTCTGCAACCCCATGGGCTGTAGCCCACCAGGCTCCTCTGTGCATAGGATTCTCCAGGCAAGAAGACTGGAGTGGGTTGCCATTCCCTCCTCCAGGGGATCTTCTTGACCCAGGGCTTGACCGTCTCTTAGGTTTCCTGCATTGGTAGCTGTGTTCTTTACCACTAGGGCCTCCTGGGGAGTCCATGGAAGGACTTTGAACATGGGGAGGAAGGATGTAACTGACCCCTTAGAGGGGTCGTTCTGGTTGCTGGGTGAAGAGTAGGTGGTAGGAAGGACAAGGAAGGAAGCAGGGAGACCATCCCCTGATGGCTGGGATGTGAGTTCCTAGAAAGAACAGGGATAGAGGGTGACTGTGGGAATTTTCATTGACTTTGACTTTGTTTCCTGCAAACTTATTAGTTATAATGGCCTTTTGGAGGATTCATTAGGATTTTCTACACATGAGGTCCTGGACCTCTGGGAATAGAGTTAGTTGTACTTCTTCCTTTTCAGTCTGGATGCCTTTTATTTCTTCTCACCTAATTCCCAGGCCAGAACCTCCCAACACAACATCAAATAGAAGTAGCAGAGCAGGGATTTCCCTGGTGGTCCAGTGGCTAAGACTCCACTCTGCCAACGTAAGGAGCGTGGGTTCAATCCCTGGTCAGGAACTATGATCCTAAATGCCACATGGTGTAGCCCCCAAAATAAAATTTTTAAAAAGTAGCAGAGCAGGTATCTTTGATTTGTTCTGCTCTTAGGAGAGAAGCATCCAGTCTTTGACCACAGGGTATGTATGATGTTAACTGGGCTGGGGTGGGGGCAGTTGCATTTATCAGGTTGAGAAAGTTCCCTTCTATTCCTGTTTTGTTGGGTGTTTTTATCCTGAAAGGTTGTTGGATTTCAGCAAATGCTTGGTGTGTATGTGACTATGGAGATGATCATGTGTGATATTTTTACTCATTCTGTTAATGTAGTACATTACATTAATGAACACTGGAGCAGCCTCAAATCCCTCTTGGTCAAAGTTTTTTTCAAGTTTAGCAAATCATTTTGTGGAGTCTTACTGAGATAAATGACATGATATTGAGTAAGTTTTAGGTGTGTGATGTGATAATTTGCTCTGTGTTTAGGTATATACTGTGAGATGATGACCACATTAAGGTTGCCTAACACACCCATCAGGTCACCTAGTTACGTGTGTGTGTGGTGAGAACATGTACGATTTGCTCTCCTAGCAACTTGCAGGTATGCAATACAGTATTGTTAACTAGTCAGCGTGCTGTACATTACACACCCCAGATGTATTCATCTTGTAACTATGCGTTTCTATATTTTGATCAAAATCTCCCCATTTCCCCCACTCCCTAGCCTCTGCCAACCACCAATACAACTCTTTGTTTCTATGAGTTTGATTTTTTTAGATTCCACATATCAGTGAGATCATACAGTACTTGTCCGTCTGTCTGGCTTACTTTTCTTTAGCATGATACCCTCAATGTAAGTTCATGTTGTCATAAATGGCAGGATTTCCTCATTTTTATGATGATATTCATACACTTCATTATATACTACATTTCCTCTATTCACCCATACTTAGGTTGTTTTTTGTCTTAGATATTTTGAATGCTGCTGCAGTGAACTTGAAGGGGGCATATAGCTGTTTGAGATAGTGATTTCATGTCCTTCAGATTATTTCCCAGAAGTGAGATTGCTGGATCATGTCGCTAAGTCGTGTCCGGCTCTTTGCATCCTCACGGACTGCAGCATGCCAGGCTCTTCTGTCCTTCACTGTCTCCTGCAGTTCACTCAAATTCATGTCCATGGAGTCAGTGATGCTATTCCAGCCACCTCACCCTGTGATCCTGAAGCTGAAGCTCCGATACTCTGGCCATCTGATACAAAGAGCTGACTCGTTAGGAAAGACCCTGATGCTGGGAAAGATTGACAATAACGGGAGAAGGAGGCGGCAGAGGGTGAGTCCCTTGTTTCTGATCTTAAAAAGAGGGACTTCCCTGGCAGTCCAGTGGTTACGACTCTGCTTGTCCCCTGTTGGCGGAAGGGTGCAGGTTCTATCCCTGGTTGGGAAACAGATCTCACATGCTGAGCCATCAAAACAAAATAAAAAATTTCTTTAAAATAAAAAGTAAAAGCTCTCAGCCTTTCACCACTATGATGTTACCTGCGATTGTCATGTATGCCCTGTGTTATGCTGACTTAAATTCCTTCTATACCAAATTTGTGGAGACTTTAACATAAAAGTATGTTGAATTTTGTCAAATGCTTTTTTTTGCATGTGTGGAGATACTCATGTAATTCTACCCTTTACTATTAATGTGTTTTTATCACATTTCTCAGTTTACATATTTTGAACCATCCTTCATCCCAGGGATGAATCCCTCTTGATTATGGTGTATGATCCTTTAATGTGCTATTGTTCGTCCCCTGTTGAGAATCTCTATATCCATATTCTTCACGGATATAAGTCTATAGTTTCCTTTTCTTGCAGTGCCCTTATTCAGCTTTGTTATCAAGATAATAAGGCTGGCCTTGTGAAATGAGTATGAGAGAATTCACCCCTCTAAAAATTTTTGGAGGAATTTGAAAAGCATTGGCACTGATTCTTCTTTAAAGGTTTGGCAGAATTCACCAGTGAAGCCGTCTGGGACTGGGCCTTCTTTGCCGGGAGAGTTTTTAAATCTTGTTTGTTTGTTTATCGGCTGCACTGGCTCTTTGTTGCCGCACAGGCTGTCTCCAGTTGCAGCCAGTGGGGCCCCTCTCCAGTGGGCGGTGCGCTGGCTTCTCACTGCACGGTGGCTTCTCTCGTTGTGGGCCTCGAGCTCTAGAGCCCTCAGGCTCCGTGGTTGTGGCGTGCAGGCTTAGTTGCCCTGCGGTATGTGGGATCCCCGCGGACCAGGGGTTGAACCCACATCCCCGGCATTGGCAGGCAGATTCTTAACCTCTGGACCACCAGGGAAGTCCTGTTGGGAAACTTGATGACTCAGTCTCTTTAGTCCTTATTGGTCTAGTTAGATTTTCTCTTTCTTCATGATTCAGTCTTGGCATGCTGTGTGTTCCTGGGAACTTACCCCTTTAGCTCTAGGCTACGCAGCCTGTGGGAGTGTGTTTATAGCAGTCTCTTTCGAGCCTCTGTGTTTCTGTGGTATTTGTTGTAATGCCTCTTCTTTCACTTATGACTTTGTTGATTTGAGTCCTGTCTTTTTCTTGGTTAGTCCAGCACAAGTCTTGTCAGTTTTACTTTCAAAAAAACTGGTTCCTAGCTTTGTTGGTTTCTCCCCTGTTGTTTTCCTTTCTGCTCTAATCAGTGACCCACCAGCTCAGAGCTTGAGGACGCAGGGCCGCACCTGGTGGTGGAAACTGCCTCCAGCACCGGCTGCCTCGGGCTAACAGCCCTGACCTACCTCCTCCCAAACTGCTCCTGAGGCTCCTTCCCCCACCAGCCCAGCTGACCCAAAGGCCCTCCCACACCCTCAGAAATAGAAGTGACCACCCTTGGGGGCCACCCTGCTCTCTTCTGCTTCTTTGCTGTGTTTTCCCCAGGCTCTCACAAGCCCCAAGCTCCCCTCGTTTTTCCTTATTCACACTGACTCTCTTGGCGTGCCCCTCCAAGTCACCCCTGTGCACACTCCAAGTGAAATGTCGGCTTTATTCAGGGACTTGAGCACAGAGTAGGAAAGAAAGGGACAGCCTGATTCTCCAGAAGTAGGGCTGAGGACAGTGGCCAGGGGTGCAGTGGCCACTGTCTGCTGAGCCTGAAACTGTCTGAAGAAAAGGCAGCTTTAACCTTTTTATTGGCTTGGCAGCTGCCTCTTCTTTACCGAAATAAAATAATGACGTCTCTATTTTTAGTCTCTATTCCATGAACTCTAATGGATTTTGGTTAGATTCGCACAATGTCAACAGGGAGGAAGCCTCATGGAATCAAGCGCCATGTGGAGCATGTAGGGTCCTGACGGCCGCCTGCTGGCTTCACACATGTCACAGGGCTTCTGTAGCTCCCAAAGAACAGGCAGGCCAGCCCTGCCCAAATGAGCCTAGATGTTAGCTGTTGGCTGGAAGCTGACTGCCGGCCGGAAGTGCCAACACACAGAGAAGGCAGCCATGGATGTCCCAGGGTGGCCTCTGCTCACCGCTGATCCACAGGACCATGGCCAGAGTTGCTTCTTTAAGGCACGGATATAGAAGCACACGTATGACTCTACCATGATTTTAAAACATTTAAATAGTCACGTTTGAAGACAGCTAATTTCCATTTCCATCTCACACTATGTGCTGGAAGGGGTTATCTGAGAAGGTGCCCATGGGCTCCCTCCGATTAGCCACTGGGTACTTGGTACAGAAAAGGTTAGTGGCAGATCACCTGCAGCTGGCGGGGGACAGGAGCCTGGAGAGGCACCCCAGCCTCAGAGCCCTACAGACCACACGCCATACACATACCTGCTCAGAGCAGCTGTGTTCCCAGTAGCCAAAGGGAGGAAACAGCTTAGATGCCCCCCAACGGGTGGGTGTGGGTAAACGCAGTACATCCACACGATGGAATATCACTCGGCCATAAAAGGCTCTGACAGACATTGCAATGCAGATGAACCTCGAAAACATGATGCTGAGGCCACAGAGCGTGCGATTCTGGAACCGAGAGGAACCCGTGGGGCTCCCGGGCACAGGAGCTCTTCTGAGTCCCCGTCTCTTGTTGGCAGGGAATAAGCTTCAGCCTCCAGAACCTTCCCTGAGCTCCAAAGGGCAGGTTCAAACGGTTGCTGATCAAGGAAGGCAGGGAATGCAGACAAGGGGGAGCAGCCACAAACGTGCAGCCTCAGGGCAGGGTCCTGGGACCCACACAGCAGTATCTTTCAGCTCTACTGCAGAAGACCCTCAGTAGATAGGCCATGTTAACTACCTGATGAAGCCTTCCTCGTTCCAGAGAGAAGGTCATGAGTCGATAACCACAGAAGCTCCTCATGACATCACCTGAGGCCAGACTCAAGGAATGTAGGCCCTGCACATCCTGATCAATATCAGCAACCCCTCCCCTCAAGCCATTGCCATAAAACCCCAGGTTGGGGGACAGTTTCAAGGGGCATGAGCCTGCCGTGGCCCCCTTTGCCTGGCAAAGCAGTAAAATTATTCTTTTCTGCTTCGCCCCAAACTCTGTCTCTGAGATTCAATTTGGCACTGGTGCTCAGAGGCCAAGCTTTCAGCATCAGTTCCGTTGATGTGAAATGTCCAGATTAGGCAAACCCAGAGACACAGTGCAGCATGCTGGATGAGCTGGATGGGCAGGGGAAATGACAGTGAATGGGTATGGGTGTGTTTTGGGGGTGATGAGAATGTACTGGGGGACTATGAGCTTCCCTGGTAGCTCAGACAGTAAAGAATCTGCCTGCAGTGTGGGAGATCCGGGTTCCACCCCTGGGTTGGGAAGATCACCTGAAAGGAAAGAGCAGTCCACTCCAGCATTCTTGCCTGGAGAATTCCATGGACAGAGAAGCTTGGCGGGCTACATTCCAGGGGGTTGCAAAGCGTCAGACACGACTGAGTGACTTTCACTAAGAATGTGCTGGAAGTGGTGATGGTCACACAGCTCTGTGATGAACTAAAAACCACTGTACTGTACACTTTGAAAGAATGACTTTTATGATGCGGGAATCAGAGCGCAGCAGAGGGCTTCCCTGGTGGTTCAGTGGCCAAGAATCTGCCTGGCAATACAGGTGATACAAGGGTACAATCCCTGGTCCGGGAGGATCCCACAGGTTGTGGTGCAGCTAAGGCTGTGTACCACAGCTGCTGAGCCTGCGCTTCGCAACAAGAAGCCAGCACAGTGAGAAGCCCACACACCAGAGCAGGAGAGTAGCCCCAGCTTGCCGCAACCAGAGAAAAGCCTGTGCGTAATGAAGACCCAGCACAGCCACAAATAAACAAACCTCAAAAAATGGAAAAGCAAAAACGCATCATAGGAGCGAGTTCTCACTTGTCTTCGTTGTATCGTTCTCGAGGCCAAAGGTACAGTTTCCTGTTTCCTGACTCTTCCCCCACTCACAGGGTGGACCAACACGCTCCTTCCCAGGTACTGGGACTTTCTTCATGGAGACAGAAATGTCTCTTCCTGTTGCTGCTTCACTGTCTGTTTACGCGGTGGGGCGGCTCAGGGGCCATGCTTGTGAGTGGGGGCAGGTCTGTCCCTCTTGACAATCTTGGTGAAAGCCCCAGGCCATCCGTCGGCGTGGTGCACACATGCGTGCCACACGCCACTTCCTGACTTGTAAGCCTTACTTCCATGGAAAAGGAAAAGAGGAAGGGGATTTTAAACATCCTTCATTGCTAAAGAAATTATCTTCTTGGCACAAACCTAAAATGTGAAACAGAAAACGAGAACATTAACAGCACCTAGAGCCCAGCTGGTCTGCGGGGCAGCCGGAACCCCGGAACCTGCGTGAAGGGCAGCGATGGACTTGGCTCAGGAGCCCATGGCCTTGTGCTCAGGAGGCCGGTTCCAAAGTGGCAGAATCTGGACTTCAGAGCAGCTGCCGAGGGTATCCTATCTCATCAGGCATCTTTAACTCACCGGAAAACAATTTTGATAGAAAAGGGGAAAATCCTTTGTTCCTGGGACAGAAGGGCCAACAGCCGCTCCCCCGAGAGTCCTCGAGGCAGCGACCGCCAACTGCCCTATCCTGTTGTCTGAATGTCCTTATGGTGCAGTGAAATCTGATTGACAGGAAGGAAAACTAAAGATCAAGTCACGCGTCCCGCTGCAGGTGGTCCTCAGGCTGGGTGGGAGCCATCACAGGGGCGGCCAGGGCCATTGGCAGCCCCTCTGGCCATCTGTGGATGAATGTCATGATGTAATTGAACCACATTCACACTCTGATTGTGAAGTGTGGTGACAGGTTCGAGGAGGTCTGGCTGCTGTGGGCAGGAAACATCGGGACTTTCTCAGTGGGATGGGGGGGGCCTCCCAGGGGAAGCCCCCTTCAGTCAGCCTGTGTGAGAGATGCCACCTGCGCCAGGGCCCTTCTGATGGAGGCACCTGGCCCCCGACATCCCTGCCTGGACCAGATGGCTCCGAGGGCAGTACTGGGGGCGTGCACAGGTGCTCGGGGCTTCCTGAGCCCTGTGAAGACTGACACATAGCCCACATCACACCGACAGTGTCCTTAGCGGAGAGTGACTATGCCAGGATGTGGCCTCCCCACTGCCCCTCCCAGCAGCGATCTAGGGAGAGGAGACCGGGCATCAACCGGGAAGGGGGGGCCAAAGCTGGGGGACAGAGGTGCCCCCCGATCTCCTGGACCAGGATACCAAGGACAGGGTAGCTTGGAGGTGGCCTGCCCCTTCTGCCTCCATCAATGCCCAAACAACACCCCCACCCGCCCCCCCTGCTAATGAAATGAGACAGATTCAGCAACCCTGCTCCTGGCTATTTACCCAAAAGAGCTGGAAACTCCTGTCCACACAAAACCCACACATGGATGTCTGTAGCAGCTTTATTCTTAATTGATAAGACTTGGGAGCAACCAAGATGCCCTTCAGGGGGTAAATGAATAAACTGATCCACCCAGACGGTGGACTATTATTCAGCACTGGAAAGAAATGAGGTATCAAGTCATGAAAAGACATGGAGGGAACTGACACGCACATGGGTCGGTGGGAGGAGCCAACCTGGAAAGACTACACTTTCCAACTACGTGACATTCTGGAAAACTCTGGAGACAGTGAAAAACCGGTGGTTGCCAGGAGGAGGGAGGGAGGTGTGAACAGGTGGAGCACACAGGATGTGTAGGGCAGTGAAACTACTCCGTGTGATGTGATTTTTTTTACCGTATTTATTTACTTGCGGCTGCGCTGGGTCTTCATTGCTGCGCCTGGGCTTGCTTTCTGGTTGCGGCGAGCGGGGGCTACTCTCTGGTTTTCGGTGTGTGGACTTCTCATTGTGGTGGTCTCTCGTTGCACTCCAGGCACATGGGCTTCAGTAGTTGTTAGCTCACAGGCTGGCAAATGGGCTCTAGAGTACAGGCTCAATAGTTGTGGCACTTGGACTTAGCTTGGCATGTGGGATCTTCCTAAATCAGGGATTGAACCCTTGTCCCCTGCACTAGTAGGCAGACTCTTAACCGCTGACCCACCAGGGAAGTCCCTCTGTGTGATATTACAATAGTGCATTGACCTGCGTGCCTGCTCAGTCGTGTCCGACTCTTTTCAACACCATGAACTGCAGCCCGCCAGGCTCCTCTGTCCATGGAATTTCCCAGGCAAGAATACTGGAGTGGGTTGCCATTTCCTCTTCCAGGGAATCTTCCCGACCCAGAGATTGAACCCACATCTCCCACATCTCCTGAAATGCAGGGAGGTTCTTTACCGCTGAGCCACCGGGGGAAACCTGGGTTCAGTTCAGTTCAGTTCAGTCACTCAGTCATGTCCGACTCTTTGCAGCCCCATGAACCGCGGCACACCAGGCCTCCCTCTCCATCACCAACTCCTGGAGTCTGCCCAAACCCACGTCCATCGAGTCAATGATGCCATCCAACCATCTCATCCTCTGTCGTCCCCTTCTCCTTCTGCCCCCAATCCCTCCCAGCATCAGGAGTCTTTTCCAATGAGTCAGCTCTTCGCATCAGGTGGCCAAAGTATTGGAGCTTCAGCTTCAACATCAATCCTTCCAGTGAACACACAAGACTGATCTTCTTTAAGATGGACTGGTTGGATCTCCTTGCAGTCCAAGGGACTCTCAAGAGTCTTCTCCAACACCACAGTTCAAAAGCATCAATTCTTCGGCACTCAGCTTTCTTTTATAGTCCAACTCTCACATCCATACATGACCACTGGAAAAACCATAGCCTTGACTAGACGGACTTTTGTTGGCAAAGTAATGTCTCTACTTTTTAATATGCTGTCTAGGGTGGTCATAACTTTCCTTCTGAGGAGTAAGCGTCTTTTAATTTCATGGCTACAGTCACCATCTGCAGTGATTTTAGAGCCCCAAAAAATAAAGTCTGACACTGTTTCCACTATCTCCCCATCTATTTCCCATGAGGTGATGGGACCAAATGCCATGATCTTAGTTTTCTGAATGTTAAGCTTTAAGCCAACTTTTTCACTCTCCTCTTTCACTTTCATCAAGGGGCTCTTTAGTTCCTCTTCACTTTCTGCCATAAGGGTGGTGTCATCTGCATATCTGAGGTTATTGCTATTTCTCCCGACATTCTTGATTCCAGCTTGTGCTTCTTCCAGCCCAGCGTTTCTCATGATGTCCTCTGCATATAAGTTAAATAAGCAGGGTGACAATATACGGCCTTGACGTACTCCTTTCCTTATTTGGAACCAGTCTGTTGCTCCATGTCCAGTTCTAACTGCTGCTTCCTGACCTGCATGCAGGTTTCTCAGGAGGCAGGTCAGGTGGTCGGGTATTCCCATCTCTTTCTATCTGTCAAAATCCATCGCATGTGCACTGCCGAGAGTGAACCCTAAGAGAACGGTGGGATCTAGTTAATAACAACGTACTAACAGGGCTTCAGCTGGAACTCACGCACCGCACCATGCTGAGATGCTACACCGGGACACTCGTGGGGGGTGGGTCGTGAGACACTGTGTTTCCCCTCAATGTTCTGTGAATCTGAAACCACCTTGTGGGCTTCCCAGGTGGCTCCGCGCTAAAGAATCTGCCTACAAAACAGGAGACACGGCTTCAGTCCCTGGGTGGGGAAGACCCCCTGGAGAGGCATGGCAACCCCTCCAGTCCTCTTTCCTGGAGGACCCCATGGACAGAGCAGCCTGGCCGGCCACAGTCCACGGGGTCGCAGAGTCGGACACGACTGAGTGACTTAGCACACACGCACAGCACCACTGAAAATTAACAGCTGTTAGTGAAAAGAACAAAGCACGACCAGCCCCACCCCCGCCCCAGCCCAGCTTCTGGGCTCCCCTGCTCATGAGAGGCCCCTTCGAGGCTGGAGGGAGCCCCAAGGCCAGCCCTGCCAAGCTCTCTACCCACCCAGTCTGCGCCAGGCACTCGGTTCTGTCCACCCTCTGCTGGCCTGGAGTTTGCCGCTCCCTGCCAGGAGACACTTGCATGCACCCCACCCACCTCCCCAGCTGACGGCCGTGGCGCCTGTAGGCCACCTGCCCCGGGGCTTCCATTTAGTGCCCGTGAGAACGTCTGGGCAGGCCTGGCAGGACAGCCTGCTCGCCGTGGCTAGGGGGCAGCTGGGCACAAACCACCACTGCAGCGGGGAGCCCCCTAGGAGAGTGAGGGGGTGCAGACCTGGCATGGGGGGGCCGCGATGAGGTCCCATCCACGTAATAACTGGACCTGAGGATCCCACAGCTAGTCAACCTCTGGGAGAGTGCTGGGGACACTCGAGTGACAACCATGGCTGACCAGGACCTGGTCACCCAGCAAACACCACACACTGCAGCACTCAGCCTGAGACGCCCGGCCTCCCAACCCTCCCTTCGTAGACACTCCCCCAGGGAGAAGGGCTAATTCGATTTAAGCTAGATTAATTAACAGTTAATCTCCCCTTGCGAGAGAGGCAGGGAGAGCCTGCCTGGGAGGGTTGGGCCGAGAAGGACCGCAAACTACTGCCACGTGCCGGTGCCCCCCCTCCCCTGGAAGAAGCCGTCTGCTCCTCGTCCTCTAGGACTCCTCTTGGGATTGGCCTGTCCACCCTGACTCTGCCCTTTGCTTTCGCCTTGTCCACCTCCCGGGGACAGGTGAGCCCAGGACACACCCCAGGCTCCACACGGTGCCCTGGCTCCTCTGAGCCCACCAGAGCTACCCCAGCCCGCCCATCCTCACGCTGCCCTGACCCTCCCACCCAGCACCACCACCAGGCTGCGGGCAATCGGGCTGTGATACGCATAGATGCTGCTTCCTCACTGGTCAGCAGATCATGGGCCACGGAGCCCGCGCACTGGTCCCAGGTGCCAGCCCTCGTGGCAGGACTGGGAAGGGGCAATGGGGATGCCTTGGAATGGATTGAGTCTCCATCACCCCCAAGCCCAATGATGGGGTCTGTATCTCTGGTCTGGTCTGCGCCAGCACTTCCTGCAACCCTGGCCTCTGAGCACACCCTCTCCCCACCACCCCCGAGTCCTTCACACTCTGCTGCCCCGCAATCCCAAAAGACGGGCAGAACGGCTTACCACGTGTCCTGTGGGGTCATCTGAACTTCTTAACTCGCTGAGCTGTTAATTTTATTTACTCATTTATTTTTGGGTGCGCTGGGTCTTCACTGCTGCACGGGCTTCTCTCTGGTTGCAAGGCTGAGCTTCTTATTGGAGTGGCTTCTCTGGGTGCAGGGCACGAGCTCTCGGGCACTCGGCTTCAGTAGCGGGGGTCTAGGCTCAGGACTTGGGGCTCCCGGGCTCCGGAGCACAGCCTCAGTACTTGTGGTGCAGGGCTTTGTTGCCCTGCGGCATGCGTGATCTTCCCGGAGCAGGGATCGAGCTCAGTCTCCTGCATCGGCTGGCGGATTCCTTACCCCTGAGCCACCAAGGAAGCCCTGAGGTGAGCTTTTTAAAATGACAGCATTAGTCCATTGGCGATGCAACACCTCTGTCACGGAGCACCCCTTCCCCCGACTAGGCCAAGTGGGGGACGTGGGTCCCAGATGCCTGGCTGACATAGGAACCCTGGGTCACGTGACATCCTGCAGGTGCCCCCCCAGGGACAGGGGGCTGTCACCCTGAGCCCACTCTCCTGAGTGGGCCCTGCACATGGATTCCCCTACAGCCTCTGAACAGGGTCCCAGGAGCCGAGGTGGGGTCCCCGGCGCGGGGGTGAACTGCAGCACTTCAGAAGCCCCTTCTGGTTCAGGCCATTTTTCTGCCCACAGCGAATGTCCCTCAGTCTTGCTACTTCCACCTCTAAATGTGCAGAGAAAAAACCACAACACCCCTGCTTGACGGTATTAAAACATTGCTCTTAGAAATGTATCAGGGCTTCCCAGGTGACGCTAGTGGTAAAGAACCCACCTGCCAAAGCAGGAGACATAAGCCCAGGTTCAATCCCTGGATGGGGAAGATTCCCCTGAGGAGGGCTTGCCAACCCACTCCAGCGTTCTTGCCAGGGGAATCCCAGGGACAGAGGGGCCTGGTGGGCTGCCGTTCACGGAGTCACAGAGTCAGACACACCTGGAGCAACCTAGCGTGCAGCACACAGTACGTCCCACCAGCTAGAAACTAGTCTTCTACGAGGAGACATGCAGACTGGGCTTAATAAACCATTTTGATTGTAACAGCACCACAAGCTCAGGTGGGAAGTTTGAAAACCACAGACAAACATGAAGGAAGAGTGAACACCTCACGTGAGACCCAGGAGCCCCCAACAGGGCGGGTGCATTCTTTCCAGGTTTTCTTTTTCTAAAAATTATTTATTTTTTTGGCTGCTTCGGGGCTTGGTTGCAGCACGTTGGATCTTCCGGGGTGGCGTTTGCAGACCCGAGTTGTGGTGTCTGGGCTTCAGTAGTTTCCGCACATGGCCTTAGTTGCTCTGCGGCACGTTGGACCTCAGTCTCCCAACTAGGGATCCAACCCGCGTCCTCTGCGTTGTGAGACGGATTCTTAGCCACTGGGCCACCCGGGAAGCCCCTTTCCAGCCTCTCTGCTTCCCGTTTCCCACCGCGGATCCACGAGGCAGCCTGGGGTTTGGCCGCCTCCCGGCGGGCTTGTCCTGTGTCTTTCCAGGGGCAGCGCCTGCTCTCCAGGGGCAGCACAGCCGCTGCCCGCTGCCCGCTGCCTCCAAGGAGAGGCTCCTGGACGCTGAACCCACGGCCCCTGCCCGGCTCAGCCCTGGGTGTTCTCTTTGTCGCTGTTTCATGAACTTCCTGGGAAACGGAATCTATTAGTTTGGTGAAATTGATTAGATGATAAAAGAGGTAAAAAAAAAAAGATACAGGTTGGATGGGCTTAAAAATCATAAAAGCTGTAACTGGAACGAAAGTTGGATGCAGTCTAGGATTTTTTTTCCCTCTCTTTTTTAATTCACAAAATATAAATTAACCGCTTTCAGGCGCACGGCTCAGTGACGCTTGACTCACTCGTGGTTCTGTGTGGCCACTTCCATCCGGTGTCAGCACGGCCACACTGTGCCCCAAGAAGACCCCTTCCCGGCCCCCGAGTCCGCCGACTTTGAGCCCGTGTTCTGCCCGTTCCTGACGGTTCGTGTGCATGGACTTGCGTGCTATGCACGCTTTGTGCCTGGGTCTTCCGTCTGGCCTCCAGGCTCCATCCGCCTGCAGCCCACCTGGAGAGACCGTGGCCCTGGGGAACCACGCAACCCCACACTTGGCAGCTGCGGGCCCCCTATGCCCCAGGCGGCCAGTGGTCACACTCGAGGCCAGGCAGGGCCAGCACAGAATGCTGGGGGGCTGGACATCGCTGCTCAAACCTGCTCCCCTCTCCTCCCACCAGGCGCGCAGGGTGAGGACGGGCAGAGGTAGCCCAGCGACCTCGGGTGTGAGCACCGAGACCGCAGAGACGCATCTTGAAATAATCCTGCCGAGAGCAGCCCGACTCCTCAGCTCCGGGCACACAGCTGGCGCCGCAGTCCTCCTGAGACCACACGCAAACCAGCCCGTGGGACAGGATGCAGCTGAAGAATGGGGAGGGGCTCTCAAAGGGGCCCGGGGAGGCGGCAATGAGCGCGGCTGCCTGGAGGAGGAGAGGTTTCTGCAGGCTTGCACACGTCAGACACAAGTTTACCCTGTGTCACGTAGCTCCCAGAGCCATGCTCTGAAGGCCGGCGGAGATGGCGGGAAGACGGGCAGGAGGAGAGGCAGAGTGACCCAGGTGCCTGGGCCCCGGAGAGTCAGTGTTTGCTGTCAGCAAAGACAGGAGGGGCTGCTGGTGGGGACTGGGGCCCCACAGCCCTTTCCTGGGGTCTCGGGGCTGAGGGGGGTGCTCTCTGGGAAGAAGATGCTGCTGAGAAGAGCTGCCCCCATAGCCTCTGCCCACGTCCTGCCCACCACGTTCATGGCAGGAAGGCCCAGCTTGGGGAGAAGGTGCAGCCTGGCTTTGAGCAGCCCAGGGTAGGAGGATCCAGCTCCCCAGCCTCACCTGGCAGCGAGGAGTTGGGGGAACGCTCCTGCCCTGTGATTACAGCAGGTCCCCTGTGGAGAGGCTGCTGTGTGACCCAGGAATCCATGCCTACCCCAGAACCTGCAGAAACCTCATCTGGAAAAGGTCTCTTTGCAGATGTGACTCAAGGGTCTGGAGATGAGATCCCCGGGCCTTGGAAGGGGGCTGAAAACTGGGAGCCCTGGGTGTGGTTCACCTGAGGTCCCTGAGGGGCTGGGTCTATGCAGAGACATATGGGCAGGACGCCAGCCCAGGTGGGCACTGCGGGTGTCAGCGCCTATCTGTGGGCATCAAGGCAGGCCCCGTAATCGAGGGCCTCGCTTTGGCGTCAGCGACAGAAGCTCCCAACGGCCCATCACCACGTGAGGGCCTCTAACAGGCTTCTGTGCTCTTAGGAAGAAGTCAGCCTAACATCTCACGGGTGGCGGCATCTTTGCCCTGCCCTCCACCCCACCCAGCCCCCACATTTCACTGTGCCGCCTGGGCGCCCTCGGGCCCTGCCCACACCTGCTGGCCGGGGGGAAGGCAGCTGCCCCTTTCTGCGCTGGAAACAGGGGCTCAGCCCCCCCCCCCACATCTGCTGGCCGGGCCTCTGGGCCAGTCCCCAGGGCAAGCGGCACCAAACCTGGCGAGGGTGCGGGAGGGCGGCTCTGAGGCCCAGTATGGCATGCGGGTGGGGAGCAGCCGCACACCGGGGGGCTTGCAGAACCAGCCCTCCGGGGCACAATGTGGGGCCTCTACCTTCCCTGGAAGCAGCCACTTCCATCCCTTGGGCCGACTTGAGGCGCTGAGGTGGCTGTCACATGCGGGGTGTGGGCACTGCCAGGAGTGGCTCAGGAGGGTCAGATCTGGGGGTTGGGAGGGAGAGCAGCTCCCCTTCTTCACAGGAGGTGGGACTGGCTCCCAGGAAGGAAACCCGTGGCCCCTCTCCCGGAGGATGGCCTCGGGGGTCCAGGTGGGTCAGCTTGCTGGGAAGGCCTGCGGGGCCCGCCCTCACCCAGCCCTGCCCCCAGCAGCACCGCCAGGGACCCCGCCCGCATCCTGGGCTCCTGCGGCGGAGGACGCAGGTCAGCCTCGGGCCCGAGGTTCCACCCAAAAGGCCAGCAGGTGCGTGCGGGGCCCCAGTGACCGCCCCTCAGTGTGCGGGGCCCCGGGGTCAGGACAGGCAGGGCCTGCTCCAGAGCCCGGAGTCCTGGCCAGAGGAGCAGCCAGTGCATAGACGCTTGGGCCGGGATCACCAGGGCATGGTGGGGTACTCTGGCCGTCACCCTCAGTGACCCGTGGCTCCTGCACGCGGCCTAGGCATTCTCACAGCCCGGCGGCCACCGCCGCCCCAGGGCAGGGAGCTCCTTAAAGGGTCCTCAGGGCAGGAGCGAGTCCTGGTGAGTGTGGCCCCCCACGGTCTCGGGCCCAGCGGCCACCTCGCTGACTCCACCGTCACACAGGAGCTGCAGGTGGGTGTCAGAGACCCCGCTCCATGGAGGTGGGGGACCCGCTTCGAGGCACCTCACGGGTTTTTCAGAGGTCCTGAAACAGGAACCCCACGGGGCTCTTCTCTGGAAGGAAAGCAACTCCATCTTGGCCTGTCTGGGGGTCAGCCGATGCCCAGCTTCCTGTCCACTCTCCAGGGGTTTTGTCTGCTCAGCCTGCCCAGCCTCAGTCCCCAGCTTCCAGCAATACCGTGTCCCCGGCCAGGGCCCGGTCCCGTGTGTGACCTTGGCAGAGCCGGGCCGGCCCTGTCCCCCCCGGGGTCCAGAGCCGCTCAGAGGCCCGGCGTCCCCAGAGAGGCGGCACGGGGCTGGAGGTTGGGCACACACCTTGCTGTTGGCCGTGATGCTCCTGCGGCACATGTGCATGCGTGCACAGGGCCTGGGTGAGGCCACTCTGGAGCTCACGCCAGTCACACCGAGGGGAAAGGCCTTCTGGGGAGACAGAGCCAGGCTCTGGGCAGGCCAGGCCGGGGAACGCAGTGCTGGTCTTGTCAGATGTCATCGTCGGAAAGGGGGTGCCCGGTCCGGGCGGGCCAGCCTGCAGCAGGAGGGGCTGAGCACACAGCCTCCTGCCTGGAAGGCTGGTTCTCTTGACCCCAAGACTGGCCCCAGGCTCGACTTGCCAACGTGACAAAGCAGCCGTCTGCAGCGAGGATGAAGGAGCAGAGGTCATGGAGGTGATATCACATGTCACCCAGCCAGTAAGAGCTGTGGTCCCAGGGCTACGGCGCCTCTCTGCCCGCCCTCGCCGGCGGCCCAGGGACACGTGGTTCAAACTTGGGCTTGCGCTTGCCTGTGCTTGGTCAGACATGGGCTGCGGCCCCGGCACGTGGCCTGGGCTGTGATGCCCAGAGTCCCTGGGCGAAGCAGGAAGGTGCTGGATCCCAGTTCTCAGAGGGAGAGCATGGGTGGGAGCGCTGAGCACCTGCCTCCCTCCAGGCGCCATCACAGAAAGCGTCTTTGCAGCTGCCACACCCAACCCAACCTGGCCCCTGAAGCTAGGAAAGCCTAGGGTGGGCAGGGTGCCCTGGGCACCCCACACCGTGGAAGGCGCCCTTTGAATAGTGTGGATGCCTGGACAGCTCAGGATCACCTAAGGGGGTCCTGCTTGAACACAGTTTCTTTGAAGCCTGCAGCCTTCCAGACACCAATGCCGGGCGCACATCCTTCCCCGGCCCAGGCCTGCCCCCTCCGTACACCCACAGAGAGTCAGAGCAGAAGGGGCAGCCTGTCAGGGGTCCCGGGTGTGGAGGGGAGGCGGAGCACCCAGCACGGGGCAGCGAGGGCACAGGGCCTGGGAGCAGAAGCCACAGCTGGGCCTGAGGAAGCCCACCCTCCACACCCACCCAGCCAGACTGTAACCCGGCAACAGGCAGACTCCAGGCTCCCCGAGCCTTCCGACGACCCCCACGTGCTGCCGGGCCAGCTGTCCCATCAGTGTTTCCTGAGTGCCACCAGGTCCTAGAACGGGGACGGCAAACACTGCCCCCCACCTGCTGAGAGTGAGCACGCCCTTCTGCCCCTGCTGCAGTGCCAGGCCACCTCTCGTGGCCGAGGACAGGCCCGGTGTGATGGGTGAGGACTTTCTCTTTGGAGGGTTGAGGCCGGGCTCTGGATGGTCAGTCCTTGGAGAGCGGAAGCCCTCAGCCTCACTGAAACCCTGGCAGGTGAAAACCTGGCGCTACAGACTGGCCCGGGGAAAGGGCGAGCGTCGGGGGAGTGGCGCTGCGGGCGTGGCCCAGAGGGCGTGGCCGGTGGGTGTGTCCCGGGCGTGGCCCAGAGGGGCGTGGCAGGTGGGTGTGTCCCGGGCGTGGTCTCGAGGGCGCGGCCGGTGGGTGTGTCCCGGGCGTGGCCCAGAGGGCGTGGCCCAGAGGGCGTGGCCCAGAGGGCGTGGCCCAGAGGGCGTGGCAGGTGGGTGTGTCCCGGGCGTGGCCCAGAGGGCGTGGCCGAATCCAGCCGCGGGGAGGACCAGCCCACTGGGAGCACTCTCTCCCGAGGAAGAGCTGGCGCGCTGGGCCTCCCAGGTCCCCAGATCGGGGTGGGAGTCCTCACTCGCTCAACAAGCCCAGGGGCACGAACGTCGCGGGGACAGAGGCAGGCAGCGCCAGCCGGGGCCTTCAGGGCTTCGGCACGGGGAGCTATCCCCGCAAGAACGCTTTCCAGGGACGCGCCTGTCCAGAGCCCGGTCGTTTCCCTGACTCGACCCTCCAAAGAGACAGTCCCTCTCCAACCCAGAACCCGAGAGGCGCGGGACCCAGGACCTGGAGGAGCAGGGGCCTCTGAGAGCGCCGCGCCGCGCCGCGGGGAGGAGGCGCTCACAGGCTGAGCAGGCGAGCTGCTCCGCCAGCCTCCTGGCCGTCTCCACTCCTCACGCCGAGCTCCCAACGTTGGAAACGACGCTGGGTCTCCACGTTGGCCACGTGGCGGTAGTATGCGTGGTGTGAGCTCTAAGCTCTAAGGAACCCTCGCTGATAACCAACCATTAAGATTCATGACCTGGAAAAACAGCCTCCACCCGACGTCCTCGATTCCTTCTGCCGATTCCCACGGAGCTGTCAAAGCCGGCTCCACCGGGCAAAACAGGACATTGAAGGCGAAGCCCCTCCCCTCCCTATTCCTGCTTCTTCTCCTGCCCGCACACCTGGCCCTGCCCTCGGGTGTCCAAACCCTGAGCAGCGGCTTGTCCAGTGACTGAAGGGGCTCCTTGCTCTGCGTTGCTTTCCTTGGGCCCCCAGACATCCTGCAGCTAAGGCTTCACATGGCATCATATGCGCCTAGAAACTAACTCAGCTTCAACTTCAGTATTATTCATGTGGACAGAAACAATCACTAAACAACCTGTAACAGGGATAGAAAGTGGTTTTATTTGAGCCACACTGAGGACCACAGCCTGGGAGATTCAAGAAGCACTTGAATTGTGTTCCCCGGACTGCAAAATAGGGGCAGCTTGTGAAAGCAAACCCCACAAATTTATATCAGTTGTTCATCAGGAATTAGGATCGGAGTTGGCAAGAAGGAAGGGTGCTGGGATGGGTGGTTGTTGCTCAGTTGTGTCTGACTCTTTGCAACCCCATGGACCGCAGCACTCCAGGCCTCCATCACCAACTCCCAGAGTTTACTCAAACTCATGTCCATTGACTTGGTGATGCCATCCAACCATCTCGTCCTCTGTCGTCCCCTTCTCCTCCTGCCCTCAATCTTTCCCAGCATCAGGGTCTTTTCCAATGAGAATTGGGGTCCGAAATTCAGTTACCAGCAGAGACTTTGAGACCATAAGGCTGCAGATGGCAGAGGCTAGCAGATACTGTTTTGAGGTCAGCTGGTGATGACCTTGAGTCTGATGCAGTTCAGAAAATACAAGTTCTCAATGAAGCAGGATCTGCCTGAAACCACATCCACAACGGCTCCAGGCTCCTTCCTGGAAGCCTGAACCACAGTGACTCTGTGTGATGGTTAAATGCATTCTGTTCAATGGTTAAAGCAGGTACACATGTCTGACTCATGTTCATTGAGTCAGTGATGCTATCTAACCATCTCATCTTCTGTCACCCCTTTTTCCCGCCCTCAATTTTTTTCCAGCATCAAGGTCTTTTCCAGTGAGTCATCTCTTCGCATATGGTGGCCAGAGTATTGGAGCTTCAGCATCAGTCCTTCCAATGAATAGTCAGAGTTGATTTCCCTTAGCATTGACTGGTTTGATTTCCTTCCAGTCTAAGGGACTCTCAAGTCTTCTCCAGCACAATTTGAAAGCATCGATTCTTTGGCACTCAGCCTTTTTTATGGTCCAGCTCTCACATCCATACCTGACTACTGGAAAAACCATAGCTTTGACTATATGGACCTTTGTTGGTAAAGTGATGTCTCTGCTTTTTAATACATTGTCTAGGTTTGTCATAACTTTCCTTCCAAGGAACAAGCGTTTTTTAATTTCATGGCTGCAGTCACTGTCTGTAGTGGCTTTGTTATAGAGGGAGCGTAAGTCCCAGGGGTGCAAAGCCCTGCCGCCCGCCCAACCATGACTCCCACCCAGCCTGGCTCAGTCTGGTGGTGAGTGGACTTGGCCGCCCAGCAGTGAGGCCGCCCGTTGGCGGTGCCCCACCTCCCATGCCAGGCGCCTTGGACCACAGGCCCCACTGCCGCGGCCTCCCCTTGGGCATCCCCCACACTGCCAGGTGCCACTTGAGACCCATGTGGGGCTCATGGGAAGAAAAAGTCCTCCAGGAACCACAGTGAAGGGCATCTGACCGCAGGGCTGTGGGCTGGCTCATCTTGGACGTCCCCCGACAGGTGAGTGCAGTGGGCCTGGGGCAGCCACAGCCAGGGCCCCCCATGGAGGATACTTCACAGGAACAAGAGCCCAGGTGGGCCATCAGTGCCCAGGAGACACCTAGCTGCCACGGTCCCCGCCCTCCCGACCTGGAACAGCAACGTGGGAATCGTGTCTGAGGAGGGCTGGCTGTCCAGGGGGATCCAAGGGACAGGATCTCTTCGACCAAAGCACACGGGCTGGTGGCTCCGGCAGTGCATGGGGGTCTGAAAAGGGGCCCTGATCCCTGCACACATCTCTTATTAAGGGGCCCCCTTGAACACCTGCCAGGAAAGAAGGCTCCCTGAGGCATGAGGCCCACTCGCACCCTCACACGTCCACACTGCGTGCACCAGGCCAGCCCCCAGACGGTGTGGCTGGTCAGTTTCTCATTGGAAAACAGTGTTCACATACTTAAAAAAGCAGCCAGGGACAGGCAAAGCAAATCAACTCTGGCACTCAGCTCCCACCTCAGAGACATGGACACGCGGTCCCTCAACCCCAAGAAAAACATGAGATCCGGCCAAGGAAGCGTGCAGGTAGCCGTGCCGAGCGCCCTCGGGGAAGCAGTGGGCGTGGTCTTGGCGGGAACAAGAGCATTGCCAGGACGCCTGCCTCTCCGCCCTGGCTGAAACCAGACCAAGACACAGAGCTGGAAAAGCGGAATTTATTTATTAAAGAGAAGTCATCTGTGAATTCTTCTACTCAAGTTAGTACCTTTGACGATAACGCTTTGGATTGAAACATGCCTTGTTTCAAATAACAAGTGGACTCTACAAGCAGCGCCTACGGTCAGTTCAAGTAGCGGGTCAAGAGCCCAGGGGGGCGCTGGAGGGAGGCGACCCCTTCCCGGGGCGATGGCCTTGTCTGTAAACACTGTCGGAGGCTGGGGGCGCGACCAAGCACGCTGCTGCCCAAGGTCTCTCAGCAGGAAGATCCCAGCAGGAGTGCGGCCCCGGCGCCCGACACCAAGGGCAGGGTCCCCTCCGGCCACCTGCTCCCCTCCCCCAGCCCAGGGGCACCCTGGGGTCTGCACGCTTTCCCCACCCCTTGGGCTGGGAAGAAGAGACCCTCCGGGCCTAGCGGCTGGAGCGCGCGGCCTACGCGCGGTTCAGGGTCTGGAAGATTCTGGAGATCTGCAGCATGACCGGGCCCGTCTCTGGGTCGTTCATCCACTGGGTGCTGTTCAGCGGGTTCTCGAGCATGTCTTCAAATGCTGTGGGGAGACGCAGAGCTGCTGGGGGACCGCGCCCCACACGAGGTGGTGGGAGCTCTCCTTCCAGCAGCTTCCAGGTGAGCGGGGACCGGGAACCCCCCAGACCCCCACCCCGCGCATCTCATCTGCTGAGAGGAAGGTGGCGTGGTCACTGTTGGGGGGGGGACACGCCCACGTTCCCTGGTGCAGGGACTCTGGAAAGCATCGTGGCAACAGCTACTAGGAATCTTAAAATAGTGACAGCCCGTGACTCAGTAACTCCACTCCAGGCCCACCCTGACAGAAAAGACTTATGTAAGGATGATGTTGCCAGCTTAATAATATCTAACTGGAAAAATCAAACTGCTCAATCTTCAGTAAATGACTTAAAAAAACAAAAACAAAAACAGCACATTAAAAATGAGCAGTTCTCTGCAATGAAAACGGTGAATTTTTAAACGCTTTTATAAAGCAACCCCTCACCAAACAAAGGTGCCTCTTAGCAAAAAAGCTCTCCAGCCCAGACACATGATGGCCAACTCGGTGGAGAGCAGCCAACCACAGGGTGGACGGTCGCCCTAGGATCTGGGAAGGACGGCTTTATGCCAGACCTCCTCATGTCAGCAACGCCAAACCGTGTCCGTGAAACGGGCTCACAGCTGCACAGGGTCACGGGGGCCCAAGCCGTGGGCTCCATGGGAAAGTCTGACCTCGTTATGTTTACAACCTGATGATGCTCCCAGCCCTTAAGAGAGTCACCAGGCCCCCCTAACTGAAATTTCTGAAAGAACCCGGAGAGATGACTCAGCATCCAGAAGAACAAAACATAAAGTGGGTTTCGTGAGGTGAAGAAGCCCACGCTCCCGTTCCTCCCAGCAAGCAGCAAAATCAACTCCAGAAGGAAGACAGAGCTGCAGAGAAAGATGGAAAAAGCCCTAAATATGAAAACCACAGAGGGAAAGATTTATCCGAGGAATGACTTTCTGCCGCACATCTCGTGCTTTATTCGAGATGAGAAGTGCGGCAGGTGACCAAGGAGGCCCCTGACGTTGCCAAGAGCTGCTGACAGAGCTCTAAGAGCAACAGGGCAGCTGAAACAGAGCGACGGGCGTGCAGAGGCCGGGAGAAAAGTGTCCCCAGGGACAGACAGCGCCGCTGGGTCCCCGCCTGGGGCGGCGGGCGGAGGGGTGGATCTCACCCGAAAGCCCCATCAGTTGCCAAGACGTCACCAAGAGCTTACACGTCCACATTCGTGGGCTTGCTCGTTTGCCGTCCAGCTGCCTGTCCTTAGGCAGCTGGAGCTGCACCCAAAGAAGCGGGTCCAAACGCAGGTTATTGCAGGTGGAAGATCAAAAGCAACAAAATGCGACACCGTTTATTTTTTTATGAGAAAAAATGTTTTACTGAACTACAAAAGGTGACTGAAATTTATTTTTAGGATTTTTGTCTTCTTTCTTAATTCAGGATGTTTCCATTGTTTTATGGAATATTAGAGGTAAAAGTCCCTAGAGAGGGAAACAGCAACCCAGTCCAGTATTCCTGCCTGGGAGCTCCCACGGACAGAGGGGCTTGGCGGGCTACAGAGCCCATGGGCTCGCAAGACTCAGACACCACTTAGAGACTAAACAACAACAACAAAAGAGCTGGAACGCACTGCAGAGGTGGTGTCTGAAGTGCTTCACTTTAGAAAGTCACGCGCAAAGGCTGCATGGCTGGTTGAGAGGCAGATGGTTCTATGATCACAAACAGCGGCTGTATTAGCACGGTGGTTGTTTCGTTTTAGTCTCTCCGTCACATTATTAACATAAATTAACAAACTTAATGTATTTGTTAAATGATATGACACATCCATAGAAGGAAATACCTGAACTGCTACAATCTCATTTTTAAAACAGGAAATGCATCAAATGTGATGAGAAATGAAGCACCAGGGAGCTGCCCTGTGGTGAGGCTGCGTCTGCTCCAGACCTCACCAGACACCACGGGGACCCACCAGCTGCGGGGGTGGGAGGTGACCGCTGCTTCCTCAAGCTTCCCTGTGTTTTCCAAACGTTCCATAATGCATATTCTACTTCATCTAAAGAGATAAAGGTCATTAAAAATCCTACCAGAAATGCCTTGAGGGAAGGCGTAGCTGCAGGGGCCACCTCACCATGGGACGCTCTCTCCTGCAGGACCCTGGGGCCTGACGGGGAGGACCCTGGACCAGTGTGCGTCCACTGCCCGTCCCATCCAGGTCATCGACCCAGGGCCTGTAGACCGGGCGGCAGTCACTCTGGGTGGTTTGTTTTAGAAATTCAAGAAACACTCGATACAGCGGATGTAAAACCACACAATAATCTCAATAGCGAAAAGTCATCCAGGAAGTTGACCTCCCACTCACAATTGAAAAATCTTAGCATCTAACTAGAGAGAAAAGGGGAACTTAATCTGACCAACTATGTCTTCAAAAATTTAAAAAAAAAAAAAAAAAGATCAGAGAAAAAATCAAAATCTCACACACGCTGGTGTAGAGCTGCAAGCAAGGCTTTTAGGAAAGGCTTTGGACAGACCCCGGCGGCACAGGGGACCCTCCTGAGTTCTCTGGGGAGGTGGGCCAGAAGATGCTTCCAGGAAATAAACTCACCACATGACACATCACTTACGTCTGGAATTGGGTACAAAGAGAAAAACTCCCTGCTTTATGCCACTCACTCTTCCAGGTAGATCATAGACTTTAAAACAAGAAAATTTAAAACTACTAAAATAAGAAACAGGTGCAGGTCTTTCCAAGCTTGGAATCAGAGGGCTTTCTTTAAAGATGCATGTCATAAATGAAATAGACATGTTCCGCTGCGTTAAGATACGGGACGTCTGTTCATCACAGTGATCAACAGAGAAGGCAGAAACTGACAGGGGATCCTGGAGATTTAAATACCTGAGAAAGGATCAGTGTGAGGCAGGTTCTGAGCGCTAAGACGGCAATCCAGTAGCAGAAACAGCCAGAAAAGAGGGGCGGTGGGCGTCCTAGGAGGGGCTGAAACTTCTGGAAGAGGCTGTCTTTCAGAGACTGGGGAGATGGCCAAGCATGCAAAAGCCCTGTGCCCGCCTGGGCGGCTGCTCCCAGCAGCTGGCAGCAGGGGCCCTAAGCTGCTGTGGGCGGGGCTCCCTTTCCGACCGGCAGGCTCAACATGCCCACGCCCAGGGCCCTGCCACCCGGCCCGAGGCACGAAGCCCTGGGGAAACCCTCCCCCAAGGACCAGGCACGGAAGTGCCCAGAGCAGCTCCACTGGCCGAAGCCGCGGGTGTCGGGCAGCCAGGCAGCAGGGTCGGCCGTGGCCCTGCCCTGCGGTGCCGCACCGTGCAACCCTCCAGGTAGTCAGTCCCAGGGGTCGGCCCAGAACACAGAGGGGGGACTGAATAGTCTGAGGACAGACGCCCCCACAAACATCGCTGAGGAAGCCCCTGCTCGGGGTTGGGGAGGGTCACCTGCAGCGGGGGCTGGGGGGCACGCAGGGACTCTAGGGGGCCTGGGTTGTTTTAAAAAGACCGTTTTTTCAAGATGAACGGCAGGAATATGATTATTAATTTTACTATCACTCTTTAAAGTGGCACAGATCATATACGCTCCTGTGTTTCATATCACATCTCACAGGCAACACAAGCGCCAAGGCCACCCTTCACAGACTAGGAGCCACAGCCAGCCAAGCCTCCGCTGGGCGCGGCCCCAACCTGCTGGGTGCTGTCTACTCTCCCGACCAGATCACCTGCTGGAGCTGGTTTTCAGAGCCGGAACGGAGCCACTGCACAGGAGGCTGCCACACCCGGGCAGGCCCCAACCTCTGGGCCCCGCAGTGACCCGGGCCCAGCCACCAGAACCCTGCAGGGGCGGCTGCGGTATCGCCCAGGGACATCTGTGTGGCGGGCGGGGAGCGAGGCACGTACCTAGTAAGGTTTTCGGGTTGGTCAGGCCCAGCTGCACCACGGGGTTGTCCAGGATGGCCTGAAACAGGGGGCTCTCGGGGTCGATGCCCTTGTCCAGCTCCTCGGGAGAGGGCTTGCGGTCACCCAGCAGCCATTCGCACTGTGAACACCAGAGGGGCAGGGTCAGCGCCTACGGTCCCCCACCAACCTCAACGCCACAGCGGGGTTCCAGGGCTGCCCCGACGGCCGGGTGCCCTGACAGCAGGGCCAGCCCAGCCCGGCTGTCCCAGCAGACGCGGGCGCCGCAGCTCAGGGCACAGCTGCAGCTCTGCAGCCCGAGTGCACACCAGCACCCTGGCGCGGGGAGCGGCCGGGGCCTGAATGGTCCAGGAACGGCTGAAGCCCAGGCCCACCTTGCCTTCCTGGGCCGCGAGGGCCGGGCTGAGTCTGCTCCCCAAGGGGCCCAGCGTCACCCCCAGCCCCTCCCTGGGCTCTGTCAGCAGTGGGCACATGTCCACAAGGTGTCAGTGTGACACAACACACAAGCGTCACACTCACCCCGCAGCACACGTACCTTTCTCTAAGTGGCAAAGCCCAGATTTTCTCAGTACTTTAAACTCTGGACACGGTTTGAACCACCAACCCCACTGTTGCTCAAAAAAAAAGGAGCCGCCCTCGCGGGAAGGTGCCCACACCCGGGGTGCCCAGGCCGCAGGCGGCACTCACGGCGGCATTCTGCTGATTGTTGTTCACTCTGAGGGCGTCGATCACTTCCTTCTCGTCAAAGCCCATCTCCATCAGGGAAATGACAGCCTGCAGGAGAGGCCACAGGCTCAGCACCGCACTCGTGGGCCCGGTGGCATCCTGGCAGGGGATGTCTTAAAAAAAACACCGCCACGGGGCTTCTCTGGGGGATCCGGTGGTTAAGAATCCACCTTGCAGTACAGGGGACGCCAGTTCGATCCCTGGTCTGGGAAGATCCCACATGCTCTGGGGCAACTAAGCCCATGTGCCACCCACAATTATCGAGCCTGCAGCGTCCTGGAGCCTGGGAGCTGCAGCTGCTGAAGCCCATGTGCCCCAGAGCCAGCGCTCCACGACAAGACGCCACCGCAGTGAGTGCCCGAGCACCAAGGCCGGAGCAGCCCCTGCGGTCCGCAACTAGAGAAGGCCCATGCGCAGCAACGAAGACCCAGCGCAAACAAGAATAAAATCATAAAAAAAAAAATAAAAAAAAAAAAAAAAAACACCACCAGGTTTTCCAAGACTGTCTCCCTATGGCTTCACGGAGACACTTGCTGGCTTTCTGAACGAGAGGGTGGAACTGGAGGCTCGCTGTCCCATCCAGGGCCTGCCACGTGCGTCCCCGCGACTGCCAAGAAAGGGACTGTCCCCACCAGCTCTCACGGCCCCTCCAGAGGGGCTGGCCAAGCGGGAGGAGCAGGTCAGAGAAGGCACGTCGGCCGTTCCCATTCAGTGACGAAACGTTCACTCATTTCTGAAACCGGAAGAGATTTTCTTCACACTTTATTTTTGGAAAAAAAAAAAAAAAAACCCTTGAAATTAATCCTAAATGATTATTTAACAAGACTGAAGCTGTAAGTTAAACATACGTTGGTTTCTGGAGGAAACAGTGATCCAGTGCTCTGTGTCCGGGGGTGGTGGTACATTTTTAGAATAAAAATCACGTAACACTTCCTTCCCTTTATCCTTGACTTCTATCTCGTAACCTTTGACAAACCTTAACACCACCACAGAAAGGTAGAGGCTTCATCAAAGTTGCAAGGGTTTCTCCTAATTCTCAGGAGGTCAGATCCTGCCCTTGAAGCCCCCGCCTTCCCCCTAGGTGTCGGCTGGCTTCACGCCACTGGCCCCCGTCTGCGTGTGGGCACTCGCGCGGCCCTGGCACGCTCTGGCTTCACGGACCTCACCCCGTTCACCCTGCAGTCCATCTGGACGGCTTCAAAGAGAATTCAACCGAGGCAGCAGGTGTCTGCGAGGACGATCGGGAGCAGGGTTTACCTGGAGCAGGACTGTGAACAGTGAGCGTTCGGGTCAGTCCTTTCTGCCCAGGGCCCCCTCCCTCTGCTCCCCTGGGCCATTCCACACCTCCGGCCCATCAGCACATGCTGAGGGCACAGCCCCCCCGCAGTGCTTGATATCCACATCACATAAAATCACCTGGAGTCCACTCTGAAACCCAAGGGTAGGAGGCCCTTTTCAATGAAGTGTCAACATAAACCGCCCTCTCTCCTCACTTCTGTCTTGGCCCCAGGACTGCTGGGGGGGATTCCAGATGCCCCCCACGCCCTTCTTCCCAGCCCTCCAGGGAGGACCTCATGCGGCCACGCTGAGAGGCCCCCACGCCGCAGGCTCTGCACAGTCACTGCCCTGTCCATGGCCAGGGTCGGGGAGCAGTGGGAGCTGAAGGTCTGTCTTGGGTCCAAGCCTTGCTCTCCAACCTGTTCTCCCCAGGATCCCAGCTAACGTCTCGTCCTTACTGGACCCTCCCCAACTGGTTCAGGATCACCGATCCCGGCCCTTCAAGCCTCAACACCCTTGTGGGAAAAGGAGTGACTTAAGATGGTTAAGAAGGACAACCCAGAGGAGGAAAGGCCTTTAAGGTGGTGACCAAGACCGTGAGTGACCATCAGGGCCTCACGGGGCCCTGCAGGAACGCCGGGGAAGGCGTGCAGCCCAACAGCAGAGCACGGGGCCCGCCCGGGGAGAGGCTGCCCTTCCCAAACAGGGTCCAGGGCCAACTGGACTCCCAAGAGACTAAGACGAAGAGACACACTTCCCTCAGGACCAAGAAACGCTGGACTAAAGTAACCCAGGTGCTTCTGCACGCGGAGCTCAACTCAAGGGAAAATCCCACAGGAACAGAAACATCGCGACAACAGCCTGGCCTCCCTGAGGGTGTACCCGGGGGGTACGGGGGGACGGGGGACGGGGGCTGGGCCCAGCATCACGCACAGGACGCAGGCCTGGGGGCCATGCCGGGGGGAAGCTGGAGCTGGACCCCAGGACCCTGAGCAGGGCCTGCATCCCCACAGAGAGGGGCAGTGGAAGACCTTCACCCCGGCCCCGTGGGGACACTCCGCATGGCCCACGAGCCCTGATGATGAACAAGAGAGCCAGCCCCTGTCCGGGACCCCGCTCAACCCCGCAGATGCAGGCTCTGAATCAGCTGCAGAGGGCGCCCCACGGACATAAGCCCACAGGTGAGGCATCAGGCCCCAAGAAATTGGGACCACAAGCAAAATCAGGAGGATATGAAAAATCGGAGCCCTAACGCCTGGAGCTGACAGAGCTATGATCTGAAAGTAAACAGAACACACTCACGGTATCAAAGATATCCAAAAAGATTAAATTAAAATTAAACCTAATGAAAAAAGAAAACAGTGAAAAAGAACGTGGAAATGTAAAAGTATCAAATACAAGGTGACGGTGAAGAGGTGGCCGTAAAGATGGACGCTCAGGTCAGCGGGCCGAGTACAGCCAGAGGCCTTGGAACCCGGGCCCCTGAATCCCCCCGATGCTGCACTGACCCGCCTGACCAGCCTCCTGCTCACAAGGCGGCCCATGCGGCTGGTGGGTGCCCCTTTGGTCTCTGGACAGGGCCCCTGCCTGACCCCACGGCTCAAGGACACTTACAAACTTCAAAATGGAGACTTCAGACTCAAGTCTGTCCAGAGCCCTCGCTCCCTGCAGGGCCGGTGGCCTGGCCTGAGGGCCGCGGCTTCCCCCTCAGGACTCATCTCAGGAGGACCAGCCCTCCACCTGTCAGACCCCCCCTCCACCCCCCGAACCAATGCCCATCAACACGCACCCGGGCGTCCGGACGGAACTCCCTTTTCCTCCGGATCTTCTTGAAGACCTCTGTCAGCTCATCTCTGGCCTCCTCCTCCTCACTGGTCCCGGCATCAGGGGCGGCCTCGGCGCCTGCCTCTCCCTGCGAGGCTGGGCCTGGGAGCGGTGTGTCAATGGTGGGGTCCTCCGCGTGCTCGATGAGCCACTCCATGGCCTGAGGCACCGACATGCTGCAAGGTGAGACAGCCTCTGAGCGCCTACGTGCTCCCATGTAAGATGGCCCGAGCAGCACCTCAGGCCAGGGAACTGAGCCATTGCGTCCCAGGGAACCGGGCCTTTGCGTCCCTGAGAAAAGCCTCTCCGACTTCATGGCATCCCCAGTGCAAGCTGCCGAGTCCTGTATGAGGACCTAATGCAGCGTGTGAAGCCCTGGCCCTGCCCCAACCTGCAGGAGGCACGGCCAGAACAGAGGCCCACGTGCAGGAAGCCACAGGAGCCAAAGCCAGGAGGTGCCCGCAAGAGCTGGGGTCCAAAGCAAAGAGAACACAGCCCGCTGACCACCCGTCGGTTACAGACGACTTATTTCAGATCTGAACATGCCAAAGGGCAAGTAATTAATAACAGGAAGCTGCAGGAGACTCCCAGGACACCGCCACCCACATGCCAGGGTCCCCCTCAGCCCCGCCGGGATCAGGCTGTGAGCTGAGTTCCCGGAAGACGAGAGCCCGGTGAAGTGCACAGCCACCGTCACGCGCCACACTCCCAGTAAGCGGGTGCACTGCACACCGCCATCTAAGACCCGGAGGCGGCCGGTGCTGTGACTCCGGAACACGCGCCCAGGTCCTCTACCGACACTCACACTGGAGGCGACTCGGTCACGGGGCCCGGGGCGGAAGGGTATTGCCCGCAGCAGGGGCCCACACGTACTGGTTCAGCCGCAGGGCCTTGGCCGCCCGGGTCTCCGGGAAGCCCATCTCTGTGAGCTGCCGCAGGGCCGCCTCGTCCACACGCTCGTCCTCGTCCTCGTCCAGCATGGCTGTGGGCCAGACACGGCTCCGTGAGGGCTCAGGCCGCGCCCGGCTGCACGAGGGTGCTCCCCCAAGCCTGGCAGGCCCAGCGCCCGACCTGAGCACCAGACATTTGTGGGTAACCTCTTATATCTCAGAAAACCTGAGACAGACCCATCAGCTCTCACTGTGCAGACACGGGTGACGGTGTGAGGTCCACTAAGCCCCCATCTACTGACCCTTCCGTGCGGAGCGTGAACAGTGACGGCCGAGGGTGGGCCTCCACCCGGGGCCCGCTCCTACCGTTTGCCTTCTTAAATAATTCCACGGCATCCGGATTCAGCGCCAGCAACTTCTGAGCCACCTCGATGAGAGACACCAGGATTCTCCGGAGCTCCGTCTGGAACTGTGGTGAAAGCACAAGATGCTCAACAAAGCTGCCTGGGTCTGAAACAACAGTCCCTGTCCTGAAACCCCGAATCTGTGAGTCAAAGCACATCCAGATAACCGAGAAGAGAAACAGGGCTCTCAGCAGGGCGGGAAGGAGAGGATCATCGCTTAGCTCCAGCCCAGAGGAGGCGTCTGGCCTGCTGGTCGCTGAGCACAGGCTTCACCCAACAAAGCAGGCGGGTCCTACAGGTCCCACTGATGTGGGCCTCCAGCTCTCCCTGCGACCAGTTCTTCTCAACGGGGCGGGGCTGGGAATGTCAAACTCCCCTCCCAACTGCCTGTCTCCCTGACAGTAAGGCTCGGCCACCATGAGAGACACACGGGCCGGCCAACGAGAGATAGATGTGCCCAGGTTCAGATGCCCTGGCCAACACAGAGCTCTCTGGAGGAGACCCTCAGAGGCGTGTTCCTGAACTGACCAGCTCGTGGCAGAGCCTGCAGACTGACTCGCAGTGTCTTGCCCAGCAGGCGCAGAGTCCTGGCCCAGCTCTGGCTCGGGAGCACTCGAAATGCTCTGCTTTAGCTCAGAACCTTCCGATCCAAAATAAGCAAAAGTCTGATTTCTGTCTAAAATGTTTTGCAAAACTCAGGACAAAACTCACATTCCCCCATAGTACCGAATCCTATCGGCCCTGCCTTTCAATGTCTTTTTAAACCTTTTATCTAGAGTTAGTGAAAGTGAAGTCGCTCAGTCGTGTCAGACTCTTTGCAAGCCCATGGACTGTAGCCCACCAGCCTCCTCCATCCATGGATTTTATTTGCCCACAAAAAAGCTCCAATACACTGCACAGAGCTCCTGCGCCCCCCACGCCCTGCTTCCCAAGCGCTCTCGGGAGGTTTCCTCGGCCCCCATGGCCACAGCCCCCGCAGGCACTCACGTCCCTCGCGCTGGTCTGCACCACGGCCCGATCCATGTCGTGGGAGGGCAGGCTGGCGGTGGCTCGGAAGATAGCATCTCTGTCCGGGGCTTTCTGCTCTTGTTTCTTCTAACACAGGAGAGGAATCAGAAGATCAGACATGACTGTAAGAGCGGCCAGAGGCAAGACTGCACGTCTTTGAACAAACAGCTCTAACCAGGGAGCGCTCAAGTCCCGGGAGCTGGAGCCACACGACCCTGATGAGCAGAGAGGCTTCTGGACGGTTCTGTGTGTGGCCTCAGGGACAGAACGCTGGACAGTCGCGGCCTGCTGGCCCCGGAGCACGGTGGCACAGGGCTGGGGAGACAGACATGGCTTCCCGTGGCCACAGAATGACCGTCACACGGGGGCGATGGCTGGGCGGGCGGGCAGACCACAGAGGGACCATGAAGAATCCCTGGACGCAACCCGAGAAGCCCCGAGCTGAGAAGCCCAGCAGGAGAGGCACCACGCTGACCCCAGACGGCAGATCCAGCCCCACTCTGCTTGGCTCCTGGGATGCTGGGCAGGAGAAGGCGGGTGTGGGCGGGGGGCACCACCCACCAAAGTGGCCAGTGAGCTCCCAGCGCCTCTGACAGGGACATGAAGAAAGCCTGCAATGAGCACGACAGAGACAGAAGTGGGGAAAGAGGGTGAAGAAGAGACACACGCAGGGAAGAGAAGGAAGGGCCTGGAAAGCAGAGAGCGAGGCTGCACGGCGCTCAGAGGCGGGAGTGCAGAGGACACTGTGCCAGTCATCGCAGAACAAGCATCTGATTAGAAACTGTAAACAACTCTCACAAGGCAGGTCCCACAACCACAGGAGTCCCAGAAAGAGAAAACGAGCGGGGAGGTACCAACAAGTGCCCAGAGAACTTCCAGAATCTCCAGGGTCAGTGTGCAAGGAGTCCAAGAGGGCAGAGACCAGGCACAGAGGAAGGAGAGCAGGGTTGCCCGGTTCCCACCGCTACCCTGGGGACCTGGGGGACCCGGGGGAAGGCCCCATCGAACACGCGCGCTCCCTCAGCAGCCACTGACGGCTGCACACAGGGCCTCCAGGCCCCGCCTCTCAGAGATGCTGGCGCGAGTCTGGCCCCATCCCACCCAGGAGAACAAGACATTTGACTTTAGCAGGCACAAGGGAACGGCCCCAAGACCCGGCTCCTGCACTCACGGCTGCCTGACCCAGGGCCTGTGAGTGGGCGGGCTGCGCCTGGGGCCAGGTCACATCACAGGGCACACTGTCTGGAGGACAGGGCCCGGGGGATGGGGGGGCGACCTTATCAGGCGAGTCCATAAACAGGACGGGCGGGGCTCACCGGGTCATCGAGATTAAAGCAAGAGGGATCCGACACACGAGCTCCCCACTGGCTGCTCTGAAGACGCGGGGACTGCAGGCCTGGAAGGAGGTGGCCTCTGGGAGTGGAGGGTGGTCCTGGCTCACGGCCAGCAGGAAAATGGGACCCCAGCTCTTCAAAGGGCCAGAACAGGATTCTGCCAAACACCCGAAAAAGCCAGAAGCAGAGGCTCCCAAAAGGAAGGCAGACCTGATTTCAACTCCTGAGCACAGGGCCAGCTGGGCCTGCCTGGCACAGACCCGGCAACCTGTGTGCTAACGGGGCTGTTCTGCACCGGCAGGCCCGCGCAGACACGGGAGACACAGCAGGAGCCACATAGAGGGAGGTGGGCAGCCCCGTGTGGCCTGGCTGACCCAGATGGACAGGCCGGAGAAGCTGAGGGCTAGCTCCCGGAGCGGGCGCCAGCAAATGGCCTCACATTTGTGACCCCGGTTTCAGACAGGTTTATCAGTTTGGGTGCAGAATCTAAAGAAATGAGTGGTAAGCCTACACAGAGAACAAACAAAAGGAGGAAGCAATTACTGGCTCTAGAAAAAACAAAACTACGCAAAGAAAGGAGGGCTCACCTTTAGCAAACTGCTCGGAGCAGAGAGCGCCTGATGCGAGAATAACAACAGGGACTCTGAAAGTCTGACCAAGATTCAGAGGAGCGGGGGTGGGCGGTGGGGGGGGCCGGGGGGAGAGCCCCGATCGCCAAGGAGCAACCAACAGAGTCTAAAGTTGTGGATCCAAGAAACAACAACCCGGGGTGTCGCTTAGAACCCAGGAGGAGAATCACTGAAGACAGGGACAAAGGAATGCGGAGCACTCGCCCCTCGAGCGCATGACTCAGGAGGGAGATGCGCCTGCTGACCTATGACAACACCTGGAGCATCACCTGACTTTCTAAACGCACGGACTACTTTGACTTTAAAAACGAATTATTCACAAAAACAGGCATGATCGCTTTTACAATAGTTCATCTGACAGATACACACAGGGAAAAGGTAAGGGTCACTGCCTGGCAAGTCGCGCAGAGCCATGGGGGTGAAGGGAACCTGCCATCGACACAGTCACCGAGGTTCAGGGAGCTGCCAGCGACCAAAACAGTAACCTGAGAGCCGGATCCGCCCCGTGGTTCTGGGAAGCAGGCCTGACTCGGGGCCCAGTGAGCCGGGCGAGCGGCCTGCCCACACCCGGGCAGGTGTGGCTGCAGATAAGCAGGGGCTCCTCCCGCGGCTGTCACACAGGAGGCCCCGAAAGAGCTCGGCCTGCCACAGGCCCAGGGCCCAGCCCAGGGAGGCTGGCCTGCCTGCTCTGCGGTGAACGCGCTCCCGAGCATTTGAAGCGCTGAGTAAGACACTCTACCCGCTGCGCTAAGCAAAGGCTGGCGCTCGCCCCAGGCACAGCAGGCAGCCGGCCTGTGGATAGAACACACCTCCCATCGCACAGGGGAGCCTCCGGGACCAGGCTTTCGGAGGAGCGAGGCTCTGGGGCGGCCACAACACACAGAGCATGGGCACAGTTCCCCCGGGGTGCCCGCACCAGGAAGGGGGCTCTCAGCCGAGTGCCAACCCCAAGGCTGCAGCAGCCGGTCCCATGAGAGCCAGACGGGACAGGTGGCCCCAGCCTCGCCGGGAACCAACTCCGCGCAGGCTGGTGCCCCGCTCTGCTCCTGCCCTCCGTGTGTTGTCGGTGGTCTTTAGGGACTTCCTGACCTTCTTTGGTCAGGAAGTGAGGAGGAGGGACGGGAGCTCGAGATTAAGCCCGACCCGGACAACAGGCAGCACACTCCTCCCCATGGCCCGAAAGCGGAGCTGGCCACTGGACCCGCCACGAGGCGAGGCGTCAGTCAGCAGGCTGCCTGGCAGTGACAAAAGCCCGTGCCCACGACCCCCGACCACGGGACCAGCAGGACCCACAGCCAGCCTCAGAAGTCTCTTTCGAGTCTCCCCCGACAGAGACCTCCAGTTCCAAACTCTGAAACTCACCTTTTCTTCTGCGGAGACTTCAGCCATCTTGGGGAGGGGGGCCGGAGCACGCTTTCTGATCAACAGTATGACATCTGGGGGAACAGCGTGGCGAGCTGGTTACCACCTCACACCCAGTATGCGGCACGGAGCGCGCCAGGGAGACCCCAGGGCCGAGAAGCAGGGCTCCCTCTGGGCACCTCTTCCCCGAGGGTCTACGGAGGCCCACTCTTCCCTCAGCCCCCGAGTCTGCCCCTGCTCCCCTACAGGCTCCGGCCCGGCAAGACGCTGGCTGAGGGGACCAGAGGGGACCGCGCGCTTGTTTTAACAGCTCTATTTTCAAAGTCTGGGAGGTCGGAGAGTCTGGTCTTAACCCTCAATGCTAAGGCACCCCGGATGTGGTCAGCACCCAGCTAACTGTGCCCATGCCAACCAGACATCAGACAATACTCTAGTCTTTCCAAAACAGACCACATAAGGGAATCTCACAAATAAAACCGCGCTTTGAATGACACAGAAAGCCCAACTTTTCTCCGCAAGCACCTCCACGCAGGAGACTCGGAGCGACTCGATGGACGTGCATGTTAAGCACATCTTCCGAGCCGTCCAGAGCAACCCACGGCTGTGCCTTCCCGTCCCCTAAATAAAGCCCACAGCAGCTCTGGGGACCCTGGCTCTGCGTGGAAACAGCGTGAGGAACAGAGTTCATGTCTGGCTTCTCCAGACGGCTGCTGCTCTCAGATTCCAGGGCGCACACTTGGTTCCAACAAAGGAAAATGAGACCCTGCGGTTGCTGTGTCTCCCTGCTCAGCCCGCCCACGACGGAGGCCACGCTGAGGGCGCGTCCCCTCGCCCCCTTACCCTCGTCCTGGACATGCTCCTCCAGGAGGGTCTTGGCATCACTCAGCACCCTCTCAGACGCAGCGTGTATTAATTTGTGATGGGTCACACTCTTGGGGTCTTCTAAGCTCCCAGGCGCACACTAGGAAACAGAAAAAACCATAGAACGGTGTCAAGATAGAAGATAAATCGATCATGATACTGATAATACACAACCTGACGCCCCGAGCCACGCCAATAACTTACTGGTTTTCTTACTAAGAGTTAAAGCCGAGATGAAACTAGAGAACCCTGGTAATGGTGGAGACGCCATAGTCCCTAGTCCCTGAGAGCACTGACCTGACCACTGGGCTCCCAAGTGCTCCTCAACAGGCTCATGGCTCGAACACAGAACGCCCTGCTGGCCATGAGTGGCTACCCGAATTGCCTCCTTAATCTGGAAAGATCTGGAGAATGATTTAAAGATGCAAATAGCAGGTCTGCTGTCTCCCAAAAACCTAAAGACTGAAGTGTGATCTGGGTGTGGTCAGCGCCCGGCTAATTCTGGCCGTGCCAACCAGATGCCTTGGAGGTCGGTAAACATTCCAGCATTTCCCAAGCAGGATACCTCCTTGTGGGAATCTTGCTCCCCACCATCCACCAGTGGGCGGAGCAGCCCAGTGACACGGCTGAGAGGAGCTGGTCCCTGGGGAGCAGGCCATAGGGGCCTGACCCCGTAAAAACCCACAAGACCCCGAGGAGGCAGGACGGTCTCGGCTCAGTCCCAGCCCACCAAGCGACGGCCACAGGGGCCCCAAAGCAAGCCGCACGTGTGGCTGGCAGGGTCCACCTGGCAGCCAGAAGGGGGTCACCTGGCACGTGGTTGTGTGTTACTGATCGGCAGCCCAGAAACCCCAGAACACACAATGGGGTGGGGCAGACATGCTGAAGTCAAGGCTGCCCCAACACGGGGGATGTGCCGGCCCCAGGGTCCTCATGATCCTTCTCAGCTCAGACGGACCACCTTTCCACCTCCCTCTGCCATCAGACACCCCAGACACGTAACTGCTCACCCCAAGGGAGAAGCCAAGCCTGCTCTTCACCTCTCAAGACTGGGGTTTGAAGAGCAACTGGAGTTTTCAGCAATCAAACAGGAAAGAGGGGTCACGACGGGGTGGGGGGCTGGCGGGGACAAAGGTGGAAACCAGCCAATAGTAAGACATGCTCTGACCGTGTATGACAGAGACACCCCTCCCTGGAATCTCACGATGGCTCTGCTCCCAGAAAAACTGGGTGTGCTTCTTCTAATTCTGAAATCTGCAGGCTAGCTGGTGTGCCAAGTTCAGGATGCAGTCTATGAAACACAATTTTCCAAAACAATCCGCATACTGGCTCCTGAAAAAAAACTACTCTGCAGCCAGTCAACAGGGGCCAGGAGCAGAACACAAGAGTGAGTCATCCAACTGGGCCTGCTTATTCCATTCTTTCCTTTGTTCTCAGCAGAGGCACTGGAGCAAGCTGGGCCCTGGCAGTGGAAAAGCCGGCCCAGAGCCCAGGGCTGGGGCAAGGGCTGGACCCCAGAGAGCCCGCTTCCTCCCGGAGGACTGGAGATGGCCTTTTCTTCCCCTTGACATCAGTGTCATGTGAAGACGCGCCTTGGTGTGATCTAAGAAGCGCTACCAGCCCTGCCAGCAGGCTACGTGCCGGCAAGCTTACCACACAGGAAACACCTGCCACGTTGCAGGGGGCCACTTTCTTAAAATCGTGACCCTCTGGTTACACGAGAAAATTTACTTTGCCGCATGATCTAAGCTTGGGCTAGAGACCACCACAGTGGTCCCAATCCATGTAAAACCAAGAAGGAAAAGGCCACAGTGGCAATCCATTTCTCTAAGAGTTATGATAACAAACCCTAACAAAGCCGCTTCATTTAAAATGCATACGCATAAGAAAAAGTATAAAAAAACAATAAACTCCCAGGGGTCCTGTGGTGGGAGGAAACCCACAGTGTCCACTCAGGGCAGAGGAGCAAGACGCAGGGAAAGAGAAGCCCAGCTCAGGCATGCAGGGGCGGGGCGCCAGGCAAGAGGAGCTGGAGCGGAGCGGTGACACCGTGATCTAAGCTTGGTGCACGGGTTTCCGGGGTGACGGTCAAGCACACAACTTGAGAACCCTGTTTCCTAACTGGAAATGCCGCCTGACGGGCTCACAAGGCCGCGAACTCCGCCCCCGGGATGGCATGGGCACAGAGGTGTGAGGACTTCCTAACAGCTCAGCTCTGAGTCCCAAAATGCATCCGGGTTTTTGGTTGTGGAAGTCCCCTGCTGCTTGCCTGCCACTCGCCTCGGCCCGGAACAAAATCTGCAGGCTGGAATAAGATCTCTGTTCAAAGCAGGATGATGCCTGAAAACATCCCAAATGATACGCCTCAGTACCGACTGGAATAAAAATATCGGCAACATAATGTGACTAGTTAGCCTAACGAAACTGGCTCCCTCGTTAACCCCAGGTGCTCCTGAAATCCTCAGCAAGCCTCCGTGAATCTAGGAGTTCTCGCTTCGTTTTCTCTCCAGAATATAATGTCTTGATGGTTATGCCAATCCTTCCCATTGGTGAGTTAAACTAACTGCCATACCGATGTACGGGCCGACGTCCCCCAGCCTGACTCAACAGGTGACAGGCCACCCCCGCCGCACAGCTCTCTTGACTGACAGCCTGGTTCCATTTACAGGCAGGCCTTGTTTGGTTGTGCCCTGGCTTTATTTTGCTTCCCGGATACTGGGCTTTTCACAAACTGAAGGTCTGTGGCAAACGTGTGTCCAGCAAGTCTACTCGTACCATTTTTCCAGTGGCATTATTTTTTCATTAAGGTATATACATTGTTTTTTCCGGATATGCCACTGCACACTTAACAGAGTATTGTGCAAACACAACTTTTATATGCTGGGAAACAAAAAATTCGGGCGATAGCTTTGTGGTGACAGTTGCTTTGTTGTGGGGCTCTGGAACGGAACCCACAGTATCTCAGTCGTGTATCTGTATGCCATTAACCCACATGTTTGTTCTGGGCCATCAAGAGTCTAGCCCTGGGTGTGTGAAGACAATCCAGCCCTCAAGGGGCTCCTATGCTGACCGAGTGGACACAGCATCTCAGAGAGGTTTGCATTGGGCAAGCAGCAAGCCTCGCTCCAATGGTCTGGACGCTCAGGGGGCTCCCAGCCTTCCCACCGAGTGCTGTCGTGGTGGTTTTTAGATAGTGAAATCACCTGTCACTGCATCAGAAGGAGAAACGGCCAAAACATAGCTGCCCAATGTGTGAGCCCAAAGCCCCCTCCTCCGTGATGTGAGACCGAGACATTATTCACATCCAAGGTTTTCTGGAAGGGGACTCTGGCAACCAGAATGCTCTCTGGCCTGCTTGCGACATCTCTACAGAACCATACTCCCAAAAGGACCCGACAGCATTTGGCAGGAGCCACTAGAACAACAGCTGGAAGTCTGTCCTTGGAGACCACACTAAAAGAGCCAGGGCTAGACTCTCGGTGGGCCCAGAACAAGCGTGTGAGTCAATGGCACACCGCACTTTTTACATGAAACGCGCACTAAGACGCTGTGGCCTCCTTTGTCCTAAATTCTGACGTGGAGAAACTAGACCATGAAAATGATAGAGTTTCCTGAGGCAGCCTGAGTCACACGGACAGATGTCTTGGCCTGCCTTACAGAGTCAAGAAGCTTACAGAGAAAGACTAGCACTCTGAGGAACCTACATGGGGTGCTTCCGGTGAACAAACTTTAAAAAATGGCCCTCTTCCCGACCTGCCCCCGTAATCCACGTAAAGGCCGAGGATAGCAAGGGGTGCATGAATCAGTTCGGCCAAGCCACCCTATTTTAAGTGATTCCAGCCAAGGTGAGGGGGGGCGGGGGCGCACCAGTAGTCAGAGCCAGGCGCTGGCCCCCATGCCAGCCCCAGGAAACGGCTCCAAGCAGCCGGCTTTGCAAGGTCAGGGGAAGGCGCTTCTCCCGGCGGGTCTCTCTCTACCTTCTTGGGAACTATCTCCCAGCTCCGGGAACCTCGCCGCGACAGCAAGCGCGGATGGGTGGATGCTGGAACCGCAGGAGGCCCCGTTCCGGTGGAGACTTGGCCTCTCCCAGCCCGCGTCCCCGACGCGCCCCGGCCTCCCGGGCTGTCTTGGGGGAGTTAGACCAGAAGGTAGAGGATAAAGCGCCCGGTCCGGAGCCCCAGGGTCCAGCGGGCGTCGGGGGCGGCGGGAGAAAGGGGGCGGCCTGGAGCCGCGGCCGGCCTTACGTGCTTCAGGCAGCGCTCCTTGAGCTTCTCCACCGAGGTGCCCTCGGTCGCCTCCTCCAGCCACTCGGCGCCGTCGGACGCGCAGACGTGCAGCCGCAGCACCTTGCCCGCAAAGATCTTCTCCTCCTGCACGAACATCTCGCCGCCGCCGCCTTCGCCAGGGCCTGGGATCTGCGCCCGCCGCCCGGGCCCTGAAGGTCACCGGGGCGGGCGGGCCGGGGGCGGGGCCAGGCCGCCCGCGCGCTCCCTCGCTGGCCGCCGCCGCCCCGCCCCCGGCTCTCCCGTCG
>CM035272.1:3363332-3397988 GCA_020226075.1 Hydropotes inermis | reverse complement strand
GTGTCACAGGACGTGACCGCGAGCACGCCGGGAGATGTGGTTCTCCTGCGGCTGCCTCGCCGTCGCCGCCGCCGCCGCGCCGGAAGTGCGTCACTGGCCGCGCCCCGAGAGCTCCGGGAGTTGTAGTTCTCTGGGCCGCTTCCTTTGTCCCGCACCTGCCTGCGCTGTGCTGTAGAGGGCCGCCGGCCACGCGGGAGCCGTGCATTTGGGAGTGCGTTCTGAGATGGGTCTCAGTGCAAAATGCACACTGAATCTTAAAGGGTTGGCAGGAAAAGAGCACGAAAAATACCTCAACAATGTTTATATACTGACAGTGAGTCGCTGAAAGTCGCTCAGTTGTGTCCAACTCCTTGCGACCCCATGGACTATAGGGTCCATGGCATTCTCCAGGCCAGAGTACTGGAGTGCGCAGCCGTTCCCTTCTCCAGGGGATCTTCCCAACCCAGGGATCGAACCCAGGTCTCCCGCATTGCAGGCGGATTCTTTACCAGCTGAGCCGCAAGGAAAGCCGTATGTGTTGACTACGTGTTGGAATAATAGAATGGATTATGTGAGATATGTTGGCACTGTTTCTTTTTACTTTTTGAAGCTATGGCTGCTAGATTTTAGGTTGTCTCTGTGACTGCCGTTGTGTTTCTTTAGGACCGCGTTGCATTAAAGCAGAGTCTCTCTGTGTGTGGTTCCTAGGCCAGCAGCACCTGGGAGCTTGTTAGAAGTGCAGTTTCTCCTGCCCTACTCCCGTGTCCCCGTCAGGGACCCTGGGCTGGGGCCCAGCGCTCAGGCTGCAGAGCCACAGAGGTGCCCTCAGACGGGCACGTGAGCGCCACAGGGAAGAAACACGACCAGTGGACTCAGTACACTCATTTCCGTGGGGGTGACAGATGTCAATATGCACTCAGCATTTCGGGCTAGACCTGGACCAGGTGACTGACCCGCACTCTCCCATCTCATCCATTCAAGGACCTTTGCTGAGCAGAGATGAATCCAACACCATCCCTATTCTCAGAGGCTGGTGATCTAAATGGGGAGGTGGTCCCGGCATCTCTCCCATTTTATACACAGGTTGTTTTCCCCTGTGACCATTCTGCTTGTGTGTGAATTCCTTTTATTCAGTTTAGCATTTTACCAATCGCCTCCATGAGCCAGAACCTCTGCTGCTCACGGGAAACATGGTCACGATTAAGGTTTGAGACCAGGCTATCACCCTGGGAATGGGCTTTCTCATGCAGGAGGTGCAAGTGTCATCTATTGTGCAAACACGGTCTCCGGAGACAGGAGACAGTGGGGGGCCAGCAGGGCTTGGGGGTAGCCCCAGGGGAGCTTATGGGACACAGTGTCATCGGAGTGCTGCGGAGGTGAAGTGGAGGACACCAGGGTGGGCTGTCCGGGAATCGTGCTGGAAGGGAAGGGGATGGTGGGGAGGGGCTGGGGCTGCACAGGGAGCCAGGTCAGAAGAAGCCCCCTGAAGCATCTGGTCTTTGTCATGAGGCCCTGGGGAGCTGTGGTGCAGATGCTAGTGATGAATGGCAGGAGGACAGACGAGGCCTGGAGGCAAGAGAACAGTCAAAAGCTCCCGAGTGCTGGCAGAGGAGGGGCTGGGGCCTCTGAACCCGGGCAAGGAAGACAAAGGCAGGAGGACGAGAGGTGAGCCTTTGATCAAGGGGGGCAGTGAGGCCGGAGGGTGGGGGAGATCAGCTGTGAGTGAGAACAGAATGAAGAATGACAGGATCGGTTCCAATTGGGTGACGGGGTGCACGGCCAAGGGCTCCCCTGGGGGTTCAGTCGTTAAAGAGCCCACCTGCTGATGCAGGGGATGTAAGAGACGTGGGTTTGACCCCTGGGCTGGGAAGATGCCCTGGAGGAGGAAAATGGCTATGCATTCCAGTAGTCTTGCCTGGAACATCCCATAGACAAAGGAGCCTGGCAGGCTGCAAAGAGTTGGACACGACTGAGCAACTGAGCGGCGGCAGGGCCCGGTTGCACCCCCAGCTGGAGGGGGCCAGACAGGGGTGGAGCTCAGCCCTGCCTGTGGGCCCAGAGGCGTGGGGGGCCCCCAGGTGGGGGTGGCTGGGACTGGAGTCAAGGACAGGTGTCAACATGGGGGCAGGGGCTGAGACTGTGGTGTCCCCCGCCCTCCACCCTGTCCCCACTTTACACAGAGGAGTCTACAGAGAAAACTGGAGGAAAGTGTCCCACAGAGTTCTGAGTGTAGCCCCATGGAGTCCAGAGCAGGGACTTCCAGGAGAAAAATGAAAACCCGTGGGAGAACCAGAGCTGCCACTCGTGGACTCGGAGAGACTGGGGGGAGGTATAGCTGTGACTCCGGGGGCGATGGGGGCACCTCGGCAACAGGGTGTCCCAGCGCTCGCTGGAACAGCAGCCTCCACAGCTCCAAAGTCATCCTTTTGGGGTTTTTGCCACAAGGGGCCAGGGAGCCCTCGCTGTATCAGTAAAGAATGGTCTGGATCCAAAAGTGGCTCCTGGTGCCTGTGTCAGCCAAATCAGCCAGGCTCGCGTGCCCAGCCTCCTCCATCCACTGAATCTCCCTCAACCCTGCTGCCTGTGCAAACCCAGATCCCTCCCCAGAATTCAGGACCTCCTCCTTCAGGAAGACCACCCTGGCTGCGCCTCCTCGGATCAGCACTTAGCACGCTGTGAGTCGCCCACCCCTCCAGCGACCCTGTTGCCAAACAGACCCCTGCAGCCTGGACCTCTTTAATGATGGATTGGCAAAATATTGCCGAGGAGCCTGGATATAAGTCAGTGGTCTCCCATTGGTGGCAGCTCCTGCTTAGAGCAGAGGCAAGTCAGGGATGATTCCCCGATCCCGGGGTGCAGCTGTGGGCCTGGGGCAAGGCTGCACTCACCAACTATGGTCTGTGATGGCTGATGTCCTAGGATTCCTGGGGTGTCCTTGATGGGGACCTCCTTTTCCAAGCCTCTGTCTCCTCTAGTACATGGGGACCAGGCTTCCATGCAGACAGAGGGCTCCCTTCAAGGGAGGACACGCTGCCTTGCTTTGGGGAGCAGTCAGCAGACTTTGGACCTTCAGCCTCTCCTGCAGTCTCAGCTGCAGGGAGCAGCCTTGCAAGGTCACGGTCCTCCCAGGTGGCTGGGCTAAGTGGGGTGTGAAGACCAACACGTTTCCAGTGACGGGGAGGACCCGGCCTGGACCTGGCCCAACCACGTGGCCTCCTCACCCAAGCGACAGGTGTGCTCCCTGAACACACTGCGCCCCTGAGATCAGCCTTGCTTTCCAAGACGCCGCCTAGCCGGCCCACCTGGCTGCCCAGTTCCTGCTGTGCGCTGGGTGCCCCTTTTGAGGCTGGGGGGTGCAGCGGGAATAAGACAGAGACAGTGCCTACACTGCCCCTCCTGGGCGGCTCTCAAGATCACGGTTGCTCTCAGGAACAAGCCAGGCCGGGTGGTCTGAGCAGGTCCGGCCCAGCTGGGAGTCAGGGGGTACCAAGGGTTTCCCTGCGAAGGACAGAGCCAGCCTGGCTGCCAGGCCCAGTTTGAGCTGGCAGGGCCCAGCCCGCTGCCCCAGCCCAGCCCTGGCTTCTGCCCCGGCACTGACAGTCCCCAGGAGTGGCCTGAGCTGCCCTGGGTGGTGGCAGCCAAGCGGATGACCATCCCTCCCTGGTCTTCCTGCCTCTGCCAACTCCTGCCTGGACTCAGCCCCGGGGTCCTGAGCAGGTGTGGCTGGGCCACAAAGGCTGAGGAGGGTCTCCTGGCAAGGAAGCTCCTTGTCTGGCCAAGAGGGGAGTCCACCCAGACCTTCCTCTCCCTGGGGGCCGCCCACCCTTCAGTTCAGTTCAGTTGCTCAGTCGTGTCCAACTCTTTGCAACCCCATGGAGACTGCAGCAAGTCAGGCTTCCCTGTCCATCACCAACTCCCGAAGTTTACTCAAACTCATGTCCATCAAGTCGGTGATGCCATCTAACCATCTCATCCTCTGTCGTCCCCTTCTTCTCCCGCCTTTAATCTTTCCCAGCATCAGGGTTGCTAAAGAATCCGCCCACCCTTGGAAGGCTCCAAACCCGCGGTCTGGGCTGCCTGGCAGTACTTCCACTAGCCGCTAGAGGGCGGGGGTGAACCGTGCGTGGTCCTTCCGGCAGGTGGACAGTGGGCTCCTGGCGGGGGCGGGGAATCCCCCTCAAGGCCCCTAAAGAGGGCCTGAGGAGGTGAACTTTCCCCATCCTGGGGTCGCTTATGGGAACCGGCTGTAAAAGATGACCACGAGCTCTCCAGGTGGCAGGAGGGAGGGGGCGGTGGTGGTGGGGACCCTGAGGCCCTCCAACGAATGGAGGCAGCCCCCCGCACCCCATGGCTTCAGGGGTCCCAGTCTGAAAAGCACAGCTCTGGCCCACCCCCCACTGCGGTGGGAGGCCCCAGGCTCAGAGAGAGGAGGGCCCCGAGTGGCCTGCTGCAAAGGCCACCACCAGCTCACCACCTCTGCCCTGACCCCGAGTGCACGACTGTTTTGGGGTGTCTTGGCATGGGGGCAGGGGAGCCGGACGCAGCAGCAGGAGCCCCGGAGCCACGTGTGCGAGCCCAGGTGCCAGCAGGGCGCCCTCGGGGCCATTCTGGGCCCCTCTCCAGCTTCCAGCGTCGCCAGAAATCCTCTGGCTTCCTTAGCTGGAGACGCGTCCCTCCGGTCACTGCCGCAGCCTGCCCACGTGCCCTCATCACCACCCCCTCTTCCCTTTGTGTCTCTGTGTCTCTCCTCTGCTTGGAGGACACGGGGCCTAAACCCGGGACTGAGGGGGTTCAACCTACGTCCTTGGTGATGATGTTTGCAAAGACCTGATTTCCAGACAAAATCATTCTGTGCTTCCAGGCAGATGTGACTTTGGGGTGGACCCTACTCAACCCCCAGCCGTGAAGTCGTGGGTAGTTACCACTGGGGAGCGAGTCCTGAGCCTGGAGCTGCCCACCTGCCTGCTTCCCCGGCCTTGGCTCCAGGGGGAGGGCCGTTCTGCGTCTCTATCAGCTGGGGTAGGATCTGGCATCCACCCTCCAGGAACTGAGGCCTCGGCAGCCTGGGAAACGGAGTGCTCCCAAGGTTAATTAATTAGTACATTAAAAATGCGCCTGTTAAGGGCCCCCGCAAACAGGAAAGGATTAATCACCAATTTCCTCGGAGTGACAAGTGCATTTCCCTAAATTCCTCGGCTGCCGACTTAACCAAACCGTCTTCTCCCGGCCTGCTGCCTTTCCCCATGAAGTCACCGCTCATGAATATTCCAGTGTCGCAATTTGCTTTCTAAAAGGACAGACTTATTATTTCATCTTTAAGTTTACTGTCATGAATAGTAATTTTCCAGGCCCCAAAGTAATGAAATGGGGGTGATGGTTCTGGTCAGCCAGACAGTTCCTGGGAGCTGGTCCCTGCCCCACAGGGGCTGCAGGGGACGGGGGGGGGGGGGGGGGGGGGGAGGAGTGGCGAGGGGTACCAGGCTTCCCTGCCAGAGGTTCCATCGTCGAAGGTGTGAATGCGGCGCCTCCCACCCCTTCTGCTTGGCACCTCGCAGTTTCCCGGCAGGTGCCCGCTCCCGCTCCTGAGTCTCTGCAGTCGCTCCGTGTACCGCAGCCACATCGCCCTCGGGGAGGGGTAGGAAGCTCAGCTGTGGAGGCGGGCACGTGCCAGGTCAGACGCTGATGCTTCGTGCTCTCGGGCGAGTTACCTAACCTCTCTGGGCCTCAACTGCCTCATCTGTGAAATGAAGAGTCTTGAGCTGGGATTTGGTCCCAGGCTAAGGCCAGAGCCAGCGTTCTCCCATCCCTCTCTACAACCTCCGGTCTGGAGGGAGCGGGCCTGAAGCCTGGAGCTTTTGTCTGCCTGGAGCAGAGACGGGCCACAGTGCCGCTGGCAGCTTCCCCCGGAGCATCCTCCCAGGGTGATCTCCATCGCTTGATGTAATTACAGGCCGTTCCAAGTGCCCAATAAACCATAGCAATTCACTAAGTACATGGTTAAGTGGAAAAATCAGATGTCCTGACTACCCTCAGTGATTGCGCGTGTGGAAGGAGTGTCTCTTCAGAGAAGGGCGGGTGCCCTCTTCTCGGACCCAGCCTCTTGCGGACACGCATCACTGCTCCACCAGCAGCCCCCCTTCCCCCAGCCTGTCACCAGACAGACCCCAAAGACCCCCATCATGGCCACCCCCGCAGATTGAGAGCCACCTCCGCCAGGCTGGCCACCCTGGCCGCTGGTGGTGCATACTCAGCTCAGGTCCTCTGGGGTCAGAACTCATGTCTCCAGTGTCCCCATATTTTGCTTCCACCCCTCCCCCCAGAGGACTGGTCGTCTTATTTTCTGTACCCCAGCCCCCAAAGCAGCGCTCCTAGGAGAGCAGATAGTTGTCAATTTTCTCTTTGCTTTGAATGAATGAACATGAAAGTGAAGTCGCTCAGTCTTGTCCAACTCTCTGCAACCCCGTGGACTGCAGCCCGCCAGGCTCCTCTGTCCATGGGATTCTCTAGGCAAGAATATTGGAGTGGGTAGCTATTCCCTCTCCAGGGGATCTTTCCGACCCAGGGATGGAACCTGGGTCAGAAAGTAACCTGGGTCTCCTGTGTTGAAGGCAGATTCTTTGCTGCCTGAGCCACCTGGGAAGCTGAATGAATGATGTCACCTTGGAGGGTTCACCCCGACAGAGGTAAATACTGTGGTTACCGTGGCCCACTAAGAGAACACCTGTCTCACAGAGATCGGTCACGATCGCCGTTCAGAAGAGTGACACAGATGACGAGTAATGAAGTGGGATTTGACTTCCAGAGGGACCCACGGTGCCCTCTGCTGCGGGTGGAGCCCCAAGGGGCTCAGATGGTGGTCCCCACAGAGGAAGCTCACTTCGCTCTGGGCCAGCGCCAGCAGGCTGGTGGGCAGCTGTGCACACACACGGCCTCAGTGACCCGCCGTGAACACTACTGCATCAGGGCCAGAGGAGTTGTGCTGTAGCGGCCGTCTTTAACCATCCCCAGGAGTCTGGTCACAGAGAATCCGAGTGGCGAGTCCCCCCGGCCCCCACCCCCACCCCCGGCTCAGTTTCCGGAAGGCTGTGTGCTTTATGAGGAAATGGCATTTGGAGGACTCGCAGCTGATCTTTCATAGATATCATCAGCCCTGCGGGGAGGGACTGTCCTCAGTTGGCAGAGCTGGCTCACACATGTAGTCTCCGGGCACTGAGGGCCAATCGCACACCCCTTTGCCCCCTTGTGACAAGAGCAACGAGCTCCCAGGAGGGCCTGGGGACCACTGCCAGCCTCTTTCACCCCCCCCACCCCCGAACCGAGAATGTTGGTGTAAGGAGGTCTCAGGCCAGGCACACACAAAAGAAACTAGCGCTTCCCTCCTCCCTGCCCTGCCCTCGGCATGGATGGGCACCCTGGTTCCAGGAAGACCCTCTGGCCATGGGTGGAATCAGGAGGCGTAGAGGTGGACGGGAGCCTCCCCAAGGTCACTGGGGTCAGGGCTGGGCAGGGGGAAGCCTGCCCCGGGGCCCTCTTCCAGTGCTGCTTTCCCCATAAGGAGTCGGAGCAGCCTTCCCTGGGGAGCCCTGTGGGGCCAGAGTTGCAAGGTCCTGGGGCGCCTCATCAAGCATCTGCCTGTTTCCAGAATGAGGAGCAGGCTGTCTTCAGAAAGGGCCTGGCCTCCCTCCTAGACCCTTCCGGCCGGTCCCTCCCGGGGTCCAGGTGTGGTGCCTCTCTCCGAGGTGCTGAAACACCCCATGGCCCCAGGCCACCTTCCTGGGGCCGCTGTTGCCCTCAGACCTCAAGCTGCCTGTCTGTCTCACCATCACCCCTGGGACACACCAGCCCCTCAATCCACACTCTCCACCCTCCTCATCTTCTTTTCATTTATTTTTTAAATTGTGGCAAAAACCACGTAACGTAAAATTTACCTCTTTAACCAGTTTTTAAGAGCAACAGTTAAGTGGCATTAAGTACATTCACCATGCACCTCCAGGACTTCCTCAGTTTCCCAAACAGAAACTCTGTCCTCATTAAACCCTCACTCCTCTCCCTCCCCAGCCCCTGGTCCCCCCATCTACTCTCTGTCTCTGTGGATCTGGCTCCTTTAGGGCCTCCCACGAGTGGAATCACACAGTGTTCATCCTCTGGTCTTGGGCTCATTTCACTGAGCGTAATGTCCTCAAGGTTCACCCATGTCATGGCCTTCATCAGGACTTCCTTCTTAAGGCTGAATAATTGCCTTTGTGTGCATGGACCATATTTCGCTTAACCATTCCTCCATCAGCCGACACTTGGGGTGTTTCCACTGTGAATAACAGTGCCCTGGATGTCAGTATGCAAATACCTCTCCAATCCTAGCTTTTGGGTCTCTTGGTACATGCCTGGAAGTGGGATTTCTGTATGGTACATCTTTGTGCGATTTTTCAAGGACCTCCCATGCTGTGTGCTGCTGCACCATTTTCCATCCCCACCAACAGGGCACAAGGACCCAGCTTCTCCACATCTTCACCAGCCTTGCTGATTTCTGTTTGTTTGATAGAAGCCATGCCAATGGGCACATCCTTGCCTTCTTCCCCGCCTGGTGTTATCTTGTGTTTTTGTAGTGGAAGCTGCTCAGAGACGGGCTGGATGACGGTGAAGTCAAAGTAAAAGTCACTCAGTCGTGTCTGACTCTTTGCGCCCCCATGGACGATACAGTCCATGGAATTCTCCAGGCCAGAACACTGGAGTGAGTAGCTGCTCCTTTCTCCAGGGGATCTTCCCAGCCCAGGGATCGAACCCAGGTCTCCCGCGTTGCAGGGGGATTCTCTGCCAGCTGAGCCACTGGGGAAGCGAGCGCACCATGTTAGAGCCAAACAGATGTGGATCCAAGTCTTCTCATCGACGGCAACCAGTTTGAGATCCGAGATGGCGGTCAGGGTAGAATGAGAGATGGCCTGTACGGAGCCCAGTGCAGAGCGAATGTGCAGGTGTGGCAGCTCCTCTGCTGTGGGCACTGCTCGGGGCAGGATGGTGTGCCCTGGGAAGGTGTTAACACAGGGCGCTCACACAGGTGGCCAGGAGCCGGGAGCCAGGGGGCGGCCAGGCCAGCAGAGGCCAGCGGTGCTCACAGCTCCACCAGCTGCCCGCCACCTCTGAGAACAGACTCAGGGGCCCAGGGGCCGGTCCCTCCGTGTGAGCCGGGCTCCTGGGGGCGGCAGGCGGGAGCCCTGGGAGTCGGAGTGCACGGGGGCGTGGCTGCTGCCCTGGGGGTGGCCTCCCTTCCCTCACCTGGCGTCCGCCCCCGACAAGGCGATGATCTAACACTTCCCATCCCTGAGCTAATGGCCTCTGAAGAGCTGACACTCGGGCGTCCCCGCTGCAGGAAGCGCTCGGCACCGTTTCTGGGAACACGAGACGTTTCAGCGACTTCCTTGCTGAATATTTCATGATTTACATTAATGGCTTTCTGGTGTTTTTCATAACAAAACTGTCCACATGATGATGGGTTAAAATGTGGTTTTTCCGGCCACTCTGTCTCTGGACACCCTCCTGAGTGCCAGATCCACTCTGACCCCCTTCTGCTTGACTCTTCTCCCCGAGGGCCCCTTGAGCTCCATGTGTCCTAAACTCCAGGCTTCCCTCCCCCGGGACAGACATCACCCACCTGTTCACAGTCCTTCGGGCCTCAGACACGGAAACAGAGGCGTGTGAAGTGACTCTGGGGGGCAGGGGGGGGGAGTGGGTGCGGCCCCATCTGCCAATTGCACAATGGTCTGGGGCCTGGGGTCTGCGGCCGGAGGGGCGTGTACAGGCCCTGGTCCAGGCGTCCAGTCTCTGAGGCCACGATTCCCGCAAGGTCACATCTTACCCAAAGGCTGCCTGGCTGTCCCCAGCAAGACGTTTTAAAAAAATTAACTGAACTCCATAATTTATCAGATTTCCTTAATTTTTCCCTAAGGCCCCTTCCTGTCCCAGGACCCACGCGGCAGTCGGCCTGCACGTCTGCTGGGGCTCTGCTGGGCTGTGGTAGCGTCTCAGACTGCCCCGCTTCTGATGGCCTTGCCTCTTGGCAGGACGACTAGCCAGGGATCTCACAGATGACCACTCTGCTGGGGTTTGTCTGGTGTTTTGAGTGGACGGGAATGATGGGCTTGTGAGTGACCTCAGAGGCGAGGCACCCTTCTCATGCCATTCACACCATCAAACCAGGGGCGCAGGCTGTCACCCTGACCTGTCCACTGCCGACGGCGACCCTGGTCCCTGGCTGAGGTTCGGTCCGTTTCCCCTCAGCCATCCCTCCTTCCCTCCCTCTGCGTGATTAATCCTCTGGAAGGAAGTCTGTGCACGGCCCACTCCTGGGGGGGGCTGTCCTGCCCCCGGGGTGTCTGAACGTCTTACCTGGGTGTCCGCGTGGGAGGGCTGCCCCTGCTTGTCCCATTCATCCGTTCCTCCATGGCCGTGCGCTCGTGTGGACACTGGTTTCGTACTTTGGGACTCGCGCTGCCTCACCTTCAGGACTTTCTGCTTTCCTGCCCCAGCTTTGCCTGCTCCCCGCCCAGGTGGGGCTTTCAGGGCTGAGGTGTCCCTTTAACATAGTTCACCATTGTGGGTGATTTTTTTCTCTCCCCCGGGAATTTTTAAAATATCTTTGCAAAGGTTTTTCAATTGTGGTAAAATACACATAATGAAGGGCCTCCCAAGTGGTGCTAGGGGTAAAGAACCCACCTGCCAATGCAGGGGACGAAAGAGACGTGGGTTTGATCCCTGGGTGGAGGCAGATCCCCTGGAGGAGGGCATGGCAACCCACTCCAGTATTCTTGCCTGGAGAATCCCATGGACAGAGGAGGCTGGTGGGCCACAGTCCATGGGGTCCAAAGAGTCGGACACGACTTAGCACACACGGATGCACACGCAAGATTTACCATATTCACCACGTTTTAGCGTCCAGTTCTCTGCCATGAAGCACACTCACGTCGTTGTGCAACCATCACCACGTCCGTCCCCAGGACTCTGTCACCTCCCCAGGCTGACCGCCTGTCCCCACTAGCCACCACTCCCCTCCCACCCTCCAGCCCCGGGCCCCGCCTTCTGCTTTCTGTCGCTATGGGTTTGGCTCCTCTAGGGCCCTCGTACAAGTGGGTCTGCAGGGCTTGTCCTGTTGTGTTGGGCTCATTTCACCGAGCACAGCGTCCTCCGGGCTCGTCCGTGCTGTCTGGCGTCAGGACTCCCTTCCGTTTAATGCAGGTGCTCTTGCCCGCACCTTCACTGGCCGATACAGAAGCTGTCACCCCCCCCCCAGGATGGCCCCCTACCCTTGGGGGAGGTGGGCGAGTCCCAGGTGCAGGCAGAAGGGGCTGTCTGGACCCTCTGACCCCCCAGGTGAACCTTGACTGACCTGCTTCCGCACACAGCTGTCCTCAGCTTAGCACAGGTGTCACCGAGGGGGACTGGGCATTGGGATGGGGGCCCCAAGGAGAGACCTGAATCCTCACTGAGGGCTGGGGGGCAGTGGCAGGTACAGGTGGGCAGGGCCTCCTGGCCAGGCCCCAGCGCTCAGGCGCCAGGGGCCCCCACTTCGGCCTGGGCACCGTCCTCCGCAGGTATAGCCCGCAGCCCCCAGCCACCGTTCCGCCTTCAAGCCTCGGAATCTCCAGACCTCTTCTGTCAAGTCCCAAGGACCAGAGCTGCCGAGCGCCCCCCAGAGGTGCCCTGCAGATACACCACCGGCAGGATTTGACCTAAACAGAATCCATTTCATTTCAGGAATGAATGGCCTCTTCCCAAGGGGTCTCTCCGCAGCGGCTCACCCTCTCAGAGTTGCCCTGGGTCTCCCGCAGCCTCCACCACTGAGTCCTCAGAGACCCCAGCCCGGCCACGCACGCCTGGGGAGAAGCAGAGGCTCGGAGGTCTAGCCTGAAGGCAGCTGAGAAGGGCCAGCACTCTGTGGCCATCGGGGCTTGACTCCCCTGCATATTCGAGGGCAACCCTCCAGAGCTGCCGCCTCTGCACGGGCCTCACTGGTCACCCAGGCACCCGGACGGGAGGTGGCATGGCCAGGCCCCCCTGGGTGGTGCCTGTCTCTACCCGGACGGGCCCACCCAGCCGCCTGTCTGGGGTAGGGGTGGGGGCGGGGTCCCGTGAGAAGAAGGCCGCCCTTGCACCTTATCAGGGCAGAACATCTCATGAGGGGAAATCAGAATTGCGAGCAGGCCCAGGGCACCAGCCTTGGCTTTCCTGCAGCAGAGCCTTTGGGGTGACCCGGCACCCTGGCTGGATGGGGCTTGACGTGAGGCCCTCCCCACATGTGGGGATCCCTCTGGGATGCAGGGGGCAAGTCTGTTCAGGACTAGGGCCCCCCACGTCCAGGGGGTGGGTGAGCTGGAAGCTCGGGGGTGGGGGGCAGAGCGTTGCGACCTGGGTCCCATCCGTCCTGCCTCTCACGTGGTCACCGTCCTGCCCCCGGGGGGCCAGGCCCACTGAGAGGCCGGGCGCAGAGAGGGGTGGCTCCTTACAGTTAATTGGCTCCCCTCTTACCCTACTTGCCACCCCCTTCCCCCAGCAAGACCAGAACTTCCCAGGAGCAGGTGGGGTTCTGACCAGCCCCACCTCCTCCGGGGACTCTGCCATGGGCGCCGCCCCGCCCCTGGGGACTGTCACGGAGGAGCCTGTGGCCTCCCCGTCTTCTCTCTCCTCCCCCAGCCTGGCATCACTGGCCTCTGGCCGGCTGCGGAGAACACACGGCCTGCATTCAGAGCGGCCCGCGAGGAGGAGGTGGTGGGAACGCGGCGTTCCCTTGGTGCCCCGCCAGGCTGCCCGGCCGCCCTCCCTCCCCTCCCCCAGGGGGCACTTCCAGCAGCAGCTGCTGGGCGCTCAGGCACCGCCCACCTCCGGGCAAGTGCACCGCCTGCAGCCCAGGCCCTGAGCACACCTGGTCAGCCAGTAAGCCCAAGAGGTGATGGAGGTGGGCGCCCCCTGCCCTGGATGGTGGGGCGTCAAGAGCCCGCTGAGACACCTGGGCTGGACTGGGTGGTGCTCCCGGTCACCTCTGCTTCCTCGGGGTTGGCCAGGCTTGGGTCTCAGGCCTGACCCGGGTTTGGCACTGGTTCTCTCCTCTTCTGCACATCACAGGTTCTCATAGGGACCCTGGACATTCGCCTGTCCAGCGCTGGGCACCCACATGTAGCCATCCCCAGGCTGTGCTGGATAAGCTTCTCGGGGCTGTTCCGGGCAGCACGGCGGCCCACTGGCAGCTGCAGGCGGCACAGCCCGCATCCCGGGGTCTCCCTATCACCCCTCGTGGCGCTGTCCCTGATCTTCTTGCTACCGCCCTCCCCCGCCCCCTGCACCCCCCCGCAAGCTTGCTCCTCCCCTGGTTCTGGCTCCTGCTGGACACAGCGCCTCCTCTGTGAAGCCTCCTCAGACTGCTCCTCAGCATCACCTGGCCAAGGTGGACCTGGGGCGGGGGGGACCTTCCAGGGCCTGGAGGGCAAGGATCCCTCCCAGAGGCTTGCCCCCACCTCCGCTCACCAGGATCCCTGGCAGCCCTGCTGGGACAGAGAGTGGGTGTGGGGTATGTTTGCCTGGGGCCACCAGACCCTGGTTGGCAGGATGGGGACTTGATCCAAGCCTTACTGGGGCCTTGACTGCGGGGTCACTCGGGCTGACCCACATAGGGAGGACTCAGGGGCCAGAGACTGGAGAGGCCCTGGCTGGAGCCAGCCCAGGGGCCCAGAGAGGTGAGGGACCGCCAGACCTTGGTCGTTCCTGGATGGACTGGCAGGCTGGCAGGCCGGGTGGGGGTGGCTGGACAGGAAGGGCCAGGTGTTGGGGAGAGCGGCTGTGTCTGCATCGGCCCGCGAGCTCCGGGCGTGGTCACGGAGTTAGGGTTATGGACAGGATTAAGGTTCTCGTCACTGTCTCCCCATGAGCCCATGTGCCCGTTCCCATGCTGGCCATCGGTGGGTCGCCTGGCGACGTTCCCAGAGCTGCCTGAGCACTCTCTTTAAGCCTGGGAGGCTCCTGTACTCCCCTCCAAGGCCCCAGCCCAGGTGCCGCCCCTCACAGATACCCCTGAGTTGGGACAGGCCTAGATCTGCACCCCATCCAAGAGCAGACACCCCTGGGGACCCCCTGGGGACCCCCAGGAAGGGTCCCTTCTGTTGTGAGGTCATCAGAGCCTCACGGGTGACCGTCCCCTGGGGAGTAAACGGATTTGGGGGCGAAGGGTGAACATGCAGGGTGGCGGGCCCAGCGGACGGGGTGGGGCACATAGCTGGAGGCCAAGGACCACCACCTCCTACAGCTTTCCAGGGAGACGGCCCTCCAAGCTCTGGGTGGGTCCACCGCAGAGGCTGGAAAAACAAACTTACCAGCAAGAAACTGCCCCCACTGGTGACCACAGCCTGTCCCCTCTCACCCATACCCCCCGCCATGGCAGGAGGACAGGCCTCCCAAGAAGGGGGACCTGGCTAGAGCTGGCCCCCTGCTCCCGAGAGGACCACCCTGGCTGTCCCACCCTAGCGACCAGGGTGCCCACCGCAGCTGGCCCTCGGCCTGCCTTCCACCTCACGCCCACATGGCCTCCATGGTCTCTAGGCCCCAAATGCTTGCTGGCAACTGCCTGGGGCCAAGGCCTCTCCCAGAGCCCCGAGACCCCCCAGCCCCCATCAGCCCCCAGGAGCTCCCGGCAAGGGCCGAAAGGGCCCTCCTGTCCCAGCGGGCAGGGACACCAGATTAGCGATTCCTAATCAAATAGGCACAAAACTGAGGACTGCGGAGCAATTACCCAAGCCGACCGGATCTTGAGGAACAAACACCCCTTAGCGCCACTTCTGCTGAGTACACGTGGCCACAACGCAGGGACAGAAGGCAGCCGGACCGTGAATACAGAAACCCGTAGCAGAGGCGGACAGCGGCTCGCTGCCTGATTTATCGGCGACAGCGCTTTGCAGTCCTTCAGATTAATAAAAATATTTAATAAAGAATCAAGATGGTTTATCTGTAATGCAAAGAGAATCACATTGCCTATATTTTTATTACTGAAAAATTGGAAGCAGGAAGAAATCATGATCTAAGCTACTGTAGAGATGACAAAAACACCCATTCCGGTTATGTGCCTCGCTCCACGGTCTCCCACTGCCCTATAAACATAATCTATTCGCTCGCCTCTTTCGCCTGATTCCGGAGTCTGCTCCGCGTTGGAGAGTTTAATATCACCCCGCTCTCAACAGCACAGGGAAGTGATTAAATAAGAAATAAATTTGGCTGTCGTTGCATTTAAAATCAAATCAAGGATCATTTGTTACCCCAAATGAACCAGTTCTCCTTTCGTGCCCATAAGTAGGCTGCTGTTTGCCGAACCATTTAGAAATGTATATATAGTCGACTCGGCACATAATGGCTTGTACTATAATATAATCTTTATGGGGCTGCCTCGCTGCACTGCCGGGAGAACCCATAACAGCACATGGCTTTTTTAATTTAAAGTTATAGGTATGAGACTGTGCGGGCTGCTCTCAGATCCATCTGAGTCTCGTTGGCGGAGGCCCACGGCGAGATGCGGGGACGGCAGCCCCGGGACCCCCTCTCCGCCCTCACCGCCTGCCCTGGGAGGGACGAGGGGTCAGAGCAGGTCCTGAGTACGCACGGCCCAACCGAACCCACCCCGGTGGGCAGGAGGGGCCCGGATACTCAGGGAAGCAGGACCTGGATGGCCCACACCAGAGACGCTTTCTCAGTCTGAGTGAGGTCTCTGGCTCCAGCGCCCACCGTGGCTGAGAAGCCGCATGGGGCTGGGGGCTGCAGGACTCAAATGGAGGGAGCAGGGAGCTGGAACTCGGGCCTGCCCCACAGTGACCCGTCCTGAGCAGGCAGGGCACCTGGGGGCAGCTTTTAAAACAGCTTCCAACAAGAACAACAACAAAAAGGTTCAGTGGGGTCTAGTATTTAAAGGGGCCACGTTTCAGGAAATGCTGGAACCCCTGATGCTGCCCACTCCAACCCAACGCTGGCAGGTGAGAACCACGTGAGGGCCACTGGGATGTTCCCCGGGGGCGGTGGGCACCCTCCCTCCCCAGGCCCTGTGTCCAAAGGCCCGGTCGGAGCATGCCTGTCTCCCGGCCCAGACCACGAGCCCCGGGCTGCCCTCTTGGTTAGCCCGTGGCTGACCCTGAACTCGAGGCCGCCTCCTGCACGGGTGTCAGGGCCTGAGATGCCACCACATCTGCGGCATCTTCCGTGTTCGTGCTGCCCCGAGAGGCTCGTTCACGCCCCTTCTCCTGCCACCTCAGCCTCCTTCGAGGGAAAACAGGGGCACGGAGCCTGCAGAGGGAACGCTGGGCACCACTGAGGGGGCGGGCTGGGGAAAGGTTCCATGTGGCCCCCACGTTGGCCCCTGGGGCCCCAGAGCTGGGCTTGGAGAAGCGGCCCTACCCTGGCCGATGAGAGCAGCGGGCAAAGGAGGGCAAGGACCCCCAGGCGGGGGACTGAGGCCCCGAGACAGGCAAGAGAGCTGGCTTCCGGGTCAGACCAGACGGGAGCAGCAGTTGGTCTTGCCTGCTCTGACCTTGACCCCAGCATGGCACCTTGACCTGGCTCCCGAGTCCTGCCCTGGAAGGTGGGGACCTGGGAGGGAGAATGCCAAGGGCTCCCTCTGGGCATCAGGGCATCAGCTGGGGAGGTCCCAGGGCCAGAAGCTGGGCAAGGGTCTCTGGGGTCCCAGCAGCCAGGGCTCTCAGACTCCCGGCCAGCAGGTCAGCCACAGGACCTCAGCAGGGGCCCCAGCCCGCCTCTGACCTCTGACCCAGCTCCAAACAGCCCTGACTTCTGACCCCTCCCCAGACTGAGTCCCGCATCTCCCTGGACCCTCCCCTGTGCCTGCCAGCTGCCGGACATGAGGTGGCAGGAGAGTCTGGGCCGCCCCCCCCCCACCTGCATCCCTCTCGGGGCGCCGGGCGGAGCCCCGTGCTGGGTCCGTCCGGCGTGTGTTCACGGCCATCTGCCAAGTGCAGGGAGGTTAATTCTGCCGCCTTGTTAATGGCTCGTGTGCTATAATGTTCAGCATAAACTTAAAAATTAATTGCCTCACCTTGTGAAGTAGCTTTAACTGCTCCTGAAAGGAAATATGGCTAATAACCATCATTTTAAAGTCAATTCTTGTTAAAAGATGTTTTTGGACCAAATTTCTTATTTTAGCTCATTATTTCACATCTTCTCCTCCCTCGCAAAAAAAATCTCTTTACGTGTGTTTGGCCTAATTTTTTAAACGCTCAGAGGAAAACGGCCGTGCGCTGGGCCAGGGGCTGGACCAGCAGGTGTGGCATGGGCCGTGGGCTCAGATCCCTGCTGACCTCGGCTCAAGTGAGAGCGTGGCTTGGGGGCAGGGGTGAACTGGTGTCAGCCCCCAGGGACTCCCCCCATCCCAGGGCCCCTAGGAGTCTGGGGGTGATGTTAGGGCATGACCTCCTAGGTCATGGAGCTAGCAACCCCAACCTCTGTCTTGGCGCCCAGGTGGGGGTCCACCTGACTCCCCAGGGTCTGAAAACCACGTTCAGCTCCTCACTGCATAGGCACACCCTCTCCCAGTTGGCAGTGGGGGGAATTGTCCTGTGTCGGACACACAGGAAGCGTGGGCCACAGTGGACCCTATGGGGCAGCTCCCCAGTGACCTGGCTCACAAAGTTGGGGCCCCGGGAGGCAGGCGCCCAGACACTCATGGAGGAACTGTGGGGACAGGAGAGGCAGCCCTGGCCCCCCAGTGCCCGCCTGGTGACCGGAAAGGCCACAGGGTCCACTGGGGGACACACCGCTGGCTCCTCCCACCACTGGGCAGAAGTCCCTCTGTCCCTCCCCCCGGGAGATGGGAGGGGTGAAGATCGTCACCGCTCTTCTGATGGAGAAACTGAGACCCAAGTGGGGCTTCTAACGGAAGAGCCAAGACTAACAAGCCCAAGCCACCCATCTGCACCCCCTGCAGCACCTCGCCCAGCGCCAAGAGCTGCCCTCCCGCCGTTCCCATGGTCGGGGCACGCCCAGAGACGTGCACAGTCTCTCGTTGATCCCTGAGCCCCTGCAGTCCCCCTCCCACCCCCTGCTCTGCCCATCAGCCCCCCAAGGCCACCTCAGAACCAAGGTCGAGGGTCCCTCCTTGGGTGCAGGTTGGGGGCTGCGAGCTGCCCCAGGCTCCCTTCCTGAAGCAGGTGATTTTTGTCACCCAGAGAATAATGAATTGCTCTCAGACATAATCGGGATGAACAAGCACTTAATCGTGAGGCCGTGGGACAGTGTGATGATTAATTTTAAATCATGCGATTCAGTCCTGAAGTCTGAGCCTGAGAGCTGCCGAGGGGCCCCTAGGGGCCTAGGAGCCGCTCAGAAACTGGGGGCCCCCTCTTGCCAGCCAAGGGCCTGGGGAGACCAGTTGGCAAGGTTGGGTGGAGTCTGGGCCGCAGTGGGGTGAGTGCGGCCCGGTCTCTGAGTCCCTAGAGCCCAGGGTCTGACTGGGCTGAGACCCAGCCAGCCTGCCTGGCCCATGGGGGCTGCACCCTCTCCAAAAAGATGCGGAAGGGCCTTCACCAGGGGGTGCTCAGCCCAGGCTCAGGATGGGAAGGGTCCTGAGGTGGTGGTCCCTCCTCTGGCAGAGTGGGTGCTGGTATCAGAATCTGCCTGGGGACAGGGACACCCCAGAGAACCCCAGGAGCTCGTGACCCTCACTGGCCACCAGGGGCCAGTGGAGGGGACCTGAGGGCCAGCCAAGGCTGGGGGTGGGACTGGGACCCTGGCACAGGGTGGACCTCAAGAGGCGGCCTGTCCCCAAGCCTCGGGGACACCTGCTCCCCGGTAAGGCTCCTCAACTCTCCCCAAACTTGCCTTGTCCCCCCAGCATCCCAGAATTCCTCCTGAGGTGTCTCCCAGTGGCGGGCAGGGTGGGGTGTCCCAGACTGCTCCTGGGACTGCAGCAGAGGCCATGGGGTGGGGGGCCCAGGGTAGGGGACACAGGGAGGCTGGAGCCCTGTTTTGAGACTGCCGGGCCCAGAGTGCAGCAGGAGACCGCCCTCCCCTGCCAGCTTCCCTGGGAGCCCGGTGGGCGGGAGCCCGGTGCCAGGCCGGGCAGCTTGCGTGAGCCGACTGCGAGCCAAGCTGGCGGCTGGCGGCGCTTGGCAGGCGGCGCGGCGGAGCGGGAAGTGATGTTTGCAGACTGCGGGCGACAGTTTCCCAGCTGAAACCTCGCTGGTTAAACACAAGAAGGGAGCAGTGCCCACGGCAGCTCCCAGCAGGCAGAGCCGAGGGCGGGGCCCCTCCCGGCCCTCTGGGCCTCCGCGTGGGCACCCAGGGGAGACCTGGGGGTCTGAGTCTCTATGTTGGGGTGTCCCCGGGTGGGCTGCCAGACAGGAGAGGGTGGGACCAGAGCAGCCTCTCCAGCTCCCAGGACCTGCCGTCACCGCTCTCCACCGAGGCCCCCATCACAGTCTACAGGGTCTCAGGCCCTTTAAAGACTGAGCGTCCCCCACCCCCCGCCTCCTTTCCCACCCCCTGCCCCAGATGCCCTTAGACCCAGAGGAAACCGGAACTCACAGCTCAGGGACACGGGGACGTGTTAGCTCAGGAGAGAGTGTGGGGTCCCTGGGGGGTGGTGTGGGGACCCTGGGGGATGAGAGAGCCCTGGGGTGGGGCTCCAGGAGTGTGTGAGAGCCCCCACAGCGCAGGTGCTTGCCCGTCCCTGGCACAGCAAGGGCTCAAGAAGCAAGTGCTGTCATCATTGGCTGTCTATCTTGCATTAAAGAAAACAGAAATCAGACACGTGGAGCTGCTTTGCAGGGCGTACACATTGGCCTTGGCCTGGCGGGGGGTGGGGGGTCAGAGTGGCGTCCAAGGAGCCCAGCCCCGGGGCCCCCTCCCCCGAAGGTCAGGCCGTCAGGGACGGCCACACGCTCACCCCTGCCCCTCTCCTTTGTCCTTCCGGTTCTGGGGTGCCCCCTGTGTGCTGGGGACCTCTCCGGGGTGTGCACCTCTAACTGGATGCAGGGCCCTTCCCCTTTCTCAGGGGGCAGGGGACTGGCTCCTTCCAGCCTCTCCTGGGCCCCTCCCCTCATTTTCCTCGTGGCTTTGTGGGTCCCGAGCTCCCAAGAAAAGCGGGCAGGGTGACTTCTACTATTGTCAGAGGAAGCAGACATCCCACCTTCACAGACGAGGAGAGGAAGCTGTGAAGGGCTAGGCCGTGGCCATGGTGGGCAGGGCACCCCGGGAACAGTGTGGGGCCCCACCCGGGGCTGGACGCTCAAGGACGGTGGGAAGACAGGGACCCAAAGCACAGGTCCACATAGGCCACACGAGAGCCATCAGGAAGAAACAGGCGCTCCGGAGGCCCTGGGGCAGGGGTGGAGGGGAGGCGGGGGAGCCGGGGCGCAGACAGGGAGAGGCGGAGCCGCAGAGCCCCGGTTCCAGGGAAGGAGCAGCCTGCAAGGGTGGGGGCTTGCCAGATAAAATACAGAAGACCCAGCTCAGTCTGGATTTCAAACAAACAGTCCCCAAACTGCATGGGAAGTCCTTGAACTAAAGTTACTCCCTGTGAATGTGAAGGTCGGTGTGAAGAAGGATGGGCTTCCCTGGTGGCCCAGACAGTAAAGAATTCACCTGCAATGTGGGAGACCTGGGTCTGATCCCTGGGTCGGGAAGATCCCTGGAGAAGGAAATAGGGGCCCACTCCAGTATTCCTGGAGTGGAGAATCCCGTGGACAGAGGAGTCTGGCGGGCTGCAGTCCATGGGGTCGCAAAGAGTCAGATAGGAGTGAGCAACTATCCTCACTTTCACTATGCATCTTCATTTGATAGATCTGGCCACCCTGGCCAGTGGGGCCCGCCTGGCTGAAGGGCAGGCCCCCAGCCCACATCCTGCCCCCACTCGGGGGTCCTGGACCTAACTCTGGGGAAAGAGGCCGGCCTCCAGGTGTCTCTCAGCTGGCCTGCTGGACCGGCTGTGACCCCGTGTAGGTCCCCACGCCCCCAGCCTCCCACCCAGACTCCCGGCCATATGCACACTCCCTCCCCGCCAGAGGCCTCTCCGCTCCCCCTGAAGCTTTTAGGGCCAGCGGATTGATTATGAGGATTGATTATGAATAGCACGGCTGCCGGTTACAGGAACTGCAGTGACGGGCGGGTGTTCACCTGCTTGAGGTCGGAGAGCTGGTTTCCTCCACCTGGGCCTCTCTGGAGGGACGAAGTGACCAGATTTACTGTGGCCACAAGAACTCATCAGGCACTTAGCAGCTTCCAGCCCCTGGTCTGAGGAGACCTGGGGGGGGCGGTGGTCCCGGAATCGCCTCTTCCCAGGGGCCCTCCCTCTCGCACTGGGGGGACAGGATGGTGGGGGAGGAGGACAGTACAGAGGGTGAGCTGCTCCCCCCGCCACCCTTGCTGAGCAAAGCTTGGCTCACCAGGCTCCGTGTCCACCTGGCAGGACCCCTCTCAGGCCCCGGTGTCCCCTCCCGCCCCAGCAGAGAGTCCTGGAACAAGCCCCTTCCCCTCTCTAAGCCTAGGTCTCCTTTCCTGCAAAATGGACAAAGTGCAAGCCACTTCCGGAGGATCCCATGACAGCCCCCCAGGCCAGTCTGAGGGTGGCACCCGGCTCTCGTGGGCCTCCAGCACGGGACTTGCGGTCAGCTCCGGAGCAAGGCCAGGGGGACCCGGCTTCAGAACTGAGCTCCATGCGAGGCGGGGGTCCTTGGGGGGCTGGTATGGGAAAGCCCTCACAGTCAAGGCAGGAAGAGATTGGAAGAGGTGCCGCTGGACCTCGATACTCAGAGAAGAACCAATGGGCCTTTAATTTCCATACAATAACTGTCTTATTCAATCTAGATTTAATGTGCTTTTGGAATCCTTAATTTAAAGTGTTACTGCACCACCATCTGCTTCACTCTGAGGACGAACGCAGGGAGCATATGACTCAGAGCCGCATCACGAACCAATGTGCGGGACTGACTTACAGCTGTCTCTCCTGGGGCGGCCTCTCCTCCCGCCCAGGGCTGGAGGTGGCCCCAGCCCAGATCCAGAGAGGGGCCTGGTGGGGGGAGGGACGGAGGGACAGAGGGGTGTCATGGGCCAGGCACTTGAGGCCTCAGGAGCATCCGCGCCCCGCTGGGGCTGAAGCTCTGGGCCCGTCTTTGGCTCAGACTCTGCCTCTGCTCCTGCAGCTGTTCTGGGACACCTCAGCAGGAAGCCTTTCCTGATCCCTGACTGCTGCCCAAAGCGCCCACTGACCCTCCCTTCCTTCTCCTTCCCCCCCGCCGCCACGTGCCCGAGTGTCCCTGTCCTTGTCGTGGGTGCCTGTAAGCCCTGGACTCAGAGCCCTGGATCGGGTCTCCGCTTCTCCTTGGTGGCTTAGACCTCTCTGTAAGGGGACAAGACACTCACCTCCCCGGTGGATGAGGGACTTGAGAGGATGGGGGCCCTTCCTCTCACAGTCTGGGGGGCTGGGCTTCACAGGAACACATGGGCTGGGGGTGGGGCTCTTCCCTCCCTCACTGCCTTGCCTGCCTATTAGGTTTCTAGAAGCTTCCCTTGGTCTGGAAGGGAGTTAGGTCGACCCTTCAGGGACCAGAGTGTGCCCTGGGCCAGATCCAGGCTGCAGCACACGCCTCCTTCAGCCCTTTATTTTGACCCCGCAGCTCTGGCAGGGGCAGACCTCCCATCAGAAAAGAGCTCAATTAGTGCAGAAGCGCTTCTCACCTCCACTGGGGTGCCCACTTGGGAGGCAAAGTAACTTGCTGCACCCCCTGCTCACAGCACACAGACTCTGGGGTGGTGAACCCCCCACCCACACACAGGAGGTTTCCTGCCTGAGAACTGGGCCCCTCTGCGTCAAGCCCCTATTCTGGGGTGCACTGGGTGGAGGGGGATGGCCCAGGCCGGCCTGACTCAACTTCCCATCTCAGCTCCATCACTCACTGGACAATGGTTTTGGGTTTTTTTTAAACTGTGGTAAAATACATAAAACATAAAATTTGCCATTCTGATCATTGTAAATTGAACAACTCAGTGGCATTAAGTACATTCCTCATGAGGGTGTGCAATTAACACCACTGTCTAGTTTTAAAACTAGTCCCCCCAGACTGAGACCCTCTACCCATCACTCTTATCCCTCCTTCCCTCCCCTGGTCCCTAGCAACCACCGACCTGCTTTGACCTATTCTGGACATTTCATATAAATGGAATTGAACAATATGGTGTCTGACTTCCTTCGCTCAGCATCCTGTTTTCAAGGTTTGCCCATGAGGCAGTGTGAGTCAGCCCTTCATTCTTCTTTATGGTTGAATAATACTTCCTTGTGGGGTTGGACCACATCTTGCTATCCTTCATCTATTGATGGACACCTGGGTTGTTTCTACTTTTGGTTACTGCGCACCCTCTACAGAGAACACGGTCTGCAATCTTGTTTAAACATCTGTCTTTAAGTCCTTGGGGTGCAAGCCTCTGAGTGGATGGTGATTCTGTGTTCAGTTTTTTGAGAAACTGACAGGCTATTTTCCACCGAGGCTGCACCACTTTAGTGTCGTGGGCCATGAGATTTGAGCCAGGCCCTGGCAGCCTTCGACTTCCCCATATGTTACATGGGAACCATCGCCTCTCTCTCTAGGGCATGTGAGGAAGGGCGAGGAGAGGAGGTGTGTCCACTGCGTGGAAGGCCCTCTGCACATGGCCCTGATGCGGGGCCCACAGACCCTGTGCACCAGCAGTGCTCAAGCCACTCCTTGAACCTGCCAACCTGGTGCCCCCAGTGGACGGTGTGCCCCCCCTTGGCCAATGAAACCATGGACGTCAGAGCTCCTTTTGGGGGGCAGTGGCAATGCATGAGCCGCTGCGTCTGGTGCAGAGTAGATAATCTAGAAACACTGAGTGGAGGCGTGATTTCTGATTTCCATGACACCCCAGCAAGGTAGAAACTATCACTCTATTTTACAAAAAGTCCCCCAGCCAGAGGATGGAGCTGGGACCCTGTCACAGGCCCACCTGACTCTTGAGTGCAGGGCTGAAGTGTACCAGTCTGCAGGTGGCTCACTGCATGAGGGTGTCCAGCCAGGAGGATGGAAGGGGTAAATCTCCAGTCCCCATTCTGTCCCCTCAACGGCACCTTGAGTTCAGTACAAAGGTGCTGCGAGGTCTAGTGGAGGACTGGACAGGTCCTGGGGGCACCACCCCATTCCAGACCAACTTGGGGAGCTCCCACATTGGTGACGTGACACATCTTGTTTCTGATGCAGGAGTAGGTGGAGACCTGCCTCCCTGGTCAGGGCCCCCAGAGCGGTCCAGACACATAGTAGCCCCGTCTGTGCAGGAGGAATCCCGGGGAGAAGGCGACAAAGAGCAGCCTCTCCGAGGGAGTGAAGAAGCGGGGCAGGCCTGCCCCACCCCACCTCACCCCTTCCGCCCCGCCCACCCTTGCTTGCCTCGCCCCGCCCACCCTTGCTTTCCCCGCCCCACTTACTTATAGCGCTCCGCCCACCCTTGCTTGACCCCGCCCCGTCCCCGCCCACACCAGGCCTTCCCGTCCCGCCCACAAAGGTCTGCCCCGCCCACACCGGGTCTGCCCCTTTCACAAAGGTCCTGCCCCGCCCCCGCCCGCGCGGAGCAAGCTGGCATTTCCTCGGAAAGTGGCCTGTGTTTTGCGGAGGTGGACGGCAGCCTGCTCCTCACGGTAATTGACTGCTCTCTAATCAAATTGATTTCCATTCCAAGGCGGCCTGCGGCCCCTCCGTTCCAGGAACAGTATTTTGAGCACAGATGTATAATCAAACGGCAGAAGCAGAGGGCACCCCGGGCCTCGCTGCCAATCGAATAAAAGCTAAATGGCCCGAGCTTTTAGGCCTAATCACTTCTGTGTTCCCGCTTGGGGTGGGTCTGCCGCAAAGCTGGCTGGATCACGCGCCCGGCTTATCTGAATTTCTGCACCACCGGTCGGGCGAGTTGGAGGGATCCGCTTTTTCTCGCAGGCGGGCCGCCTTGCAGAAGCCAGTCCCCGCTCTGCGCTGCCAGCTGCCGGGCACTCGCTTCCACACCGCTGGCCAGCTTCCCCGCCGCTTCTCCGTCTCAGAGGCGCCTCTCTAGACCCTACACCAGGGTAGATGTGGAGCCTGGGGCCTCCCCGCCCCCGCCCCGACCTCGGGGAGGAGGCCAGGGGGCTGAGAGCTCCCTGCAGGAGCCCTGGATGGGGTAGGTGGGGGGTCCTGACGCCCAGTGACCGCCCAGGGCCTGGGCGGACGTGGACCCCCAGCACAGAACTCCACTCACCTCTGCAGCCCTAGGACCCCTGCAGCCAGTCTCTGAGCCCGGAGGGAGCCTTATCAGCAAAGCCCCAGGGTAGGGGGAGTCTGGCTTCACCTTCCACCTCCTGCCTCCCACCCGTCCTCTTCCTCACCTTGGGCCTTCAAGGCTCTGATTTCACCCCCACTTGGGTGGCAAGCCCGTCCAAGGCCCAGAGCCCCTCCCCGAAGATTAGAGTCTGCTTTGGCCTGGGATGCTCCTCCCGCCCTGCTCCCCACCCCACGCTCCTCAGCAGGGATGGGTGCTCTTGAGTTAGGGACCTCCTGGAACTGATGGGGCGCTGGGGGCAGGGTGGCGGGGGTCTTGGGCTCCTGTCCTTCCCCGCCCCGCCAGAGGGAGCCTCAGGGTCCACAATTCTGTAACAGATGCTGTGTTGCCTCCAAACACCCCTGCCCACCACACTTCCTCCCTCCCGACCCTTGGCCGAGGCCGCAGGCGCCCTTCCCCAGGGTTTCAGCTCCAATCCCAGATGGCCGAGGAACCCCTTTGCGGTGGGGGTGAGGTTAGGGCCATGCGACGCCTCTGACTGACTGGAGAGATGGATGGATGGAGGGGGGCACCTGGTGGTGGGAGGAGCCGGACCACCCTCTGCGACTCCCGGCTGAGCCCATCCAAACTTCGAGCCTGGGGACACTGCCTCTAGTCGGGCAGAGGCGCTGCCCGGTGGCAGGGGCAGGGAAGCCAGTGCCAGGCAGAGGCCTGGTTCAGACCCTGCCAGCTGTGCCCAGGTGACTTCCTAAACGTCTCTGCCCCTCGGTTTCCCCATCTGAAAAATGGGGGCTTTGGAGGGATCTCCTCCCAGCACCGTGATGGGACTCCAGTGAGGCCCTGCGTGGACACTGGCTGGCGGAGGTCAGCTAGGGTCAATGAGACATGCTGGACAGACAGCTCAGGAAGAAGACCAGACTGCAGGTCCTCTGGGGGTCAAGAGCCCCACCCCTGTACTGTCCCCAGGGAGGCTGCCCAGGAATTCCTGCCCAGAGGCCAATTTTGAGCACCGGCCACTGGGGTGACCTCCCCTCCCCCCATCCCAAGAGCAGCCTCCCAGCTAGGCGTATGACCTCTGCCCCTGCCCCTGCTCCAGGGAAGGGCTGCCAGGGGTCTGAGTGGGATGAGGGCCACAGAACTGGATGCCCCGAGTTGGGGGGGGCGGGTCTTCCAGCAGGCATGGCCTGTTTGGGGCACTGGTGCGGGGCACCCCAGAACTTCTGGGTCAGGAGAGCTGCCTTCTGGCTCCCCAGCTGCCCTGCTTGGGGGGCCCAATGTGGTCTGGAAAATGCCCACCCTCGGGAGGCCAGAGGGGCAGACGTGGTTCCTCCGGAGGGCTGTTCTGTCCTTACGTGATGGAATTGGGAGAGAGCTACACAGCTGGGGGCTCCCCTCATGGAGCGGGGGGCTGAGGTCCAGGGCAGGCAGGCCCTGCCCCTGGCCCTCGTCAAGGCTTCCCTCTCAAACCCCCCACCCCTGACGCCGCCCTCCCCTCCCCAAGAATCAGCCCGCTTTTCCTGGAAATCGGAGGCTCCCCACCCTCCCTGAGAGGCAATGTGCCATCCGCCTCCCAGCCCTGCCGTCTGTCTGGGGCTGTTAGTCAGTTAGGGTCCCGGGAGGCCAGGCAGCTCCTCTGCTGGGCGAGGCCTGTGTCCCGAGGGCGGGGTGGGCGTCGGTCTGGATGAGAACCCAAGCCAGCGGCCCATAGCTGCTCCCCCACCCCGCCCTCACTCCTCTCTGTGCGCCCCAATCTCAAACTTGCAGGGGGGCCCCACCTCTGCAAGGGGCCCTGGGGCTGGCGGGGAGGGGACCTCAGATCAAGGAGAGCCTCCCCACCCTGGCCCACCCAGAACAGCATCCTTCAGCCTCTGCTGTTGCTGAGGCCTCCCCCAGGCCCAGCCCGGAAGGACAGACAGACCAGGCTGGAGGTCCGTCCAGCCCTGGCCTTGTGAGGCCACCTGGAGCGAAGGTCACCCCCACCCCCACCCCAGCCTCCTCAGGCCCCCTCCCGGCCCCAGCTCTGAGGCTGGCTACAGACACCCCAGGGAAGAAGCCCCAGGGGAGATGGTCTTGTGGTCGGAACGACCCCCACCCCCGGGTGGGCACCCCTGCGCGGGCTGGGTCCTCACTCGGCCAGGTCTCAGCCTCTTGCCACGGCATGGACCAGGGCGCCCCTCCCCCGTGGCTTAGCCCACCCCCTGCCCTGGGCTCAGACCCTTTGTTCCGGAGGACAAAGGGCTCCTGGCCGAGCTCTGGGTCCTGCTGACGCCGCACCCCCTTCCAGGACAGGACAAAGGGGTGGGATGCAAAGGTTCTGATGCCTCAGCCAGTTTCTGTGGAGGCTGCAAGGGCAGGGAGGCTGGCTGAAGGACGGAGGCTGGGGAGGACAGAACCCGGCCGGCAGGTGCTGGATCCCGTCCTGAGGGGAACCCGAAGCTCACCCCGTGGCAGGGGCTGGGCAGGGCAGCTTGAACCAGAATGTGGCAGGACTCCTGGGTTCAGAGCAGAGCCCTTCCTCACATCGCCACCCACCAGCCCCGGCCTCAGCTGTCCCTGCCACCGGGGGCACGGGGCTGCCTGGGTGGGGGTCTCAGGGTGCAGTCTGAGGCCCAGAGATCGGGAGTCTCCGTCAGCCTGGGGGGGGGGGCCTGGAATTCGCCGATCCCACAGTTTTGAGGTCCCAGGCAGGAGGGGCAGGGGCTTGTGGTGGCCAAGCTAATGGGTGAGCAGAGCTGAAAACCAGACCCCACAGAAGCGCTCACCCACCAGGGCTGGATGCAGGGTGGGGCGGGCAGGGTGGGCTCCTCCTGGGCCTGCCTGTGACTAGGCTCCCAGATATTGATGAGACGACTGCGGGGTGGCCCCTCTGAGAGGCCCATCTGGAAACCATGTCCACCCACGTTAGACCTTGTGCCTGCTCCACCCTGGCCATGGCTCCAGGGCACCCGGCCCCCCTTCTGGGAACGTCACTCCCAGCAGACTTACAGACCCCTTCCTCCTCCAGACCCCTCCTCTCCGCCACCCCCCCCCCCGTGTTGGGGGGCAGTTTCAAGATAAACAGATGATTAAATAAATCCATCCATGGCAGGGATTCCCAGGTGGTTCAGTGGTAAAGAATCTGCCTGCAATGCAAGAGAAGTGGGTTTAATCTGTGGAGAAGATCCCCTGGAGAAGGAAATGGCAACTCACTCCAGTATTTTTGCCTAGGGAAATCCTGTGGGCAGAGGAGCCTGGGGTCTCCAGTTCATGGGGTCGCAAAGAGTTGGACACGACTGAGTGGCTAAACAACAGCGGCTTGGGCAGAACAATTGCTACGAAGCCTGAGAAAGGGGAGAGGCCAGGGGTGCCTTTAGAAAGCCAGCGGTGGCCCCTCTGGACAAGATCCTCCAAGGACAGGGGAAGTGAGGAGCCCACCACCTAGATGTCTGAGCACTGGAGTCTCATGTGAGAACCTGAGAACTGATTGAAGTCCGTGGGACAAACGGACACACAACCTTGCCGCTGGAGCCCAGAAAGGTCCTTGAAGGTATAGCAGTGAAGTGAAGGGCAGACAGAGCTGCCACGCCTGAATCTGTGAACCAGCCCTGGGGAACCTGGAGGGATGGCTCCAGAGATGGTCAGGGGGTGGAGTCGGCGGCTCTCGGGCCAGGCAACCCGCTCTGCCCACTTGCAATTCCCGCTTCGTCCACCTGGGGGCGGACCTGGCCCAGGAGCAGAGGAGGGGAAGGGCGGGGCTGGGGGGCAGATACACCCCTGGACCGGCAGTCAGGGGAGCCAGGGGCTCCAGTTTGCTGACAATGAAAGGGAGAGCTACCTCCATGCACCGGGAGCTCAGGGCCCCCTAACCCAGGCACGGGAACCCCCCCCCTGCACCGCCCCAGGCACGGGTCCCCCCTCCACCGCCATCCTGCCCACCAGCCCCCTTCCCTCATAAGACACTGGGGGCAGGCAGAGGTAAGCGGACCAGGGGTGGACATGGGCAGTGAGCCTGGGGATGGCCCCTTCTCCCACCCAGGGCTCCCGGGTCCTGAGGGTGCCCCTCCTGGGACGGTTGATCACCCTGCCTCCAACAAACCCACACCCTTCCCTGGCTTCTCCCAACCCCACAGAGGAGCCAAGTGCAGGCAACCTGGGTTTGAACTGACTTTATTATTCTGTAAATGTGAATTTTACAAAGCGCTTTACAATGAACGATCACATCCTTTTGTTTGTAACGGATTTCCACCTCCCGGATTGGCTTTGAGCACATTGCAAGCCCTCGGTTTCCTGGTTGCTGGCGGATGTTGTGTCCTCTGAGTTATGATATGGTGTCAGCCGTGGCGAAAAAGCAACAGTCTGAATTCTGCCAAGTAGCAGCACGAAAGAGAGGGAGGCGCAGGAGGAACAAAATGAGGTTTCCTCCTTCTTTAAAAAAAAAAAAAAAAAGAAAAAAAGAAAATAGGAAAAAAAAAAGCCAGTCTCTTCTGAGACTAAAATGGAACTCAGTGTTACTGTGGAACAGGCCTCCTATACAGCACAGGACAATTTACTTATTGATTTTTAACAGTCGTGAGTTACAGTACTACTTAACCCCTCCACGGACTCTTTACAACGACCGTCTCCTTTTCAAAAGTCTCTTTTTTCCCCCCAAACAGTCTGTCCAAAGGATGAATGGTCTATTTGCACCCAATGCCATTCAAATGTTCAAGTCAAAAATATTAATATGGTTTATATTTAGTTCTTTATTATTTTTGTCTGCTAAAAATAGTATTGCAAGTTTTGGCTTCTTTTGACATAAAAATGACAACCATGTGCAAAACGCTGACGAAGAAGCACTGATCAGAATTCAAGCGGACTGTCCAATCTGAATGCTTTAGATAGATGCCGCATCACATTCCTTTTCGTTTTTCTCAAAGAAACAGAACAACACAAGAAACAGAAACCAAAAACCCTTGTTGCCAGGTTAGAAACACCTTGTACTGAGCCCCCCCGCCCCCCACCGCCACCGTCTCTGGCCGCTGGCGGGGGACACGCCCGGAGCTGGCTGGCTGACATAATGACAAATGTATGCAGCAGCAACATTCAGAAACAGTAGTTAAAGCTCAAGACGGCTCTGAGCTCTCAATTCTGTGTTTAGGATTTACTGCTGGCAGAGAGGCAGGCAGAGGTTTTCTCTGAGTTTTCAGGTGGTTAATGGGCCATAGGCCTTTTTCGACTTGCAGCAGAATATTTCCATAAAGATAACCTGGTAGAGGGGAATCTAAGCCATCCACGGCGGGGGGTGGCACGCACCCAGCCCATGCTGGGAGGTTCCGGCCGTCACATGGGGACAGAGTCAGGGCCGGAACCGAGCAGGCCGCTCCCAGGCTGAGCCCCTGCTTTCCTCCTTCTTCCCAGCAGAAAGGCTGCCGAGGAATGAGTTTTCATGGAGGAGAAACACGCCCGGCTCCCGGGGCCCCAGCACCCGGACAGCAGTTTTGGGGCCGCAGGCCGCACGCCCAGAGGCCTCTCCCCTCGCCTCTGGTCCACATTCAAGGGCAGGGTAAGACGATCGCATCAAGTGCAAGGTTAAGCAACCACGGAGAACTCTGGGTGAGACCAGACAGTGCAGAAAGCAAGGCAGGTTTCAAGTACCGAGGCCGCCAGCCGGCTGGCCGGGCAAGCAGGCAGCCCCACCGAACTCACAGTATCTGTCACATCGCGGTCCCTTCTCCTGGGCCTTTGCACTCGTCCCAGCTGCCTCCCGGGGCCCAGCCCGGCCACCGGGGAGGGCAGGGGTTGGGGGCAGCCGCGGAGCCCAGGCGGGCCGCCCGCCATGGCCACTGGGACTGGCCCAGTCCTTCTCTCTCCAAAAGGCGCAGATAGACTTAGCTCTATGTAGACTCTATGTAGTATATGCGTATTGCTAATAGTCAAGCTTAGGGATAAAGGTGCGGTTATCTCATAAATACTGAGTGGCTTGTCTCTCGGTCTACAGGGGTCAGGTGGGGAGGGTCACACTCACGGGACAGGAATTAGTCGTCTTGTAAACAGAGGAGGGGATGGTCTGGTTCTCCTAATTGGTTTTCCTTGGGAAAAATGATCAAAAGATGCTAAGGCACTCTGGAAGGCCCCCCCTGAGCCCAGGCCCGCCGCCGCCCGCCCCGCGGAACATTCCCGACGCGGCGGGAGGAGCACCCCGGCAGATACAATCAGCCAGGCCCGTCTGCAGACGCCCCGCCCCGCGTCCAGCGGGGACACATTAGTGCAAAACGCTCGGCCTGGCCGTCCGGAGCGCAGGAAGATTCAGCAGCCATTCACATTAGATTCTTATTAAAGTTTCACCTGCAGCTCTAGCCTTCCTTACCCAGAACAACAGAACAGACGGTGACTATAAACAAAGGACAGAGGTCACGGGACATTGTGCTGGCCTGAGCAGCGCCGTCAGGCCTTCTCTGGGAGGCCGGCGCCCCTCCCTGTCCTGGCCTCGGGGTGGGGGAGAGGGGGCCGGGCCCACGTTGGAGTGGGGGTCAAGAGGAGAGAGCAAAGCCCTTCTGTGCACAGCCAGGGAGGGCAGCCGGCCCCAGAAGATCCCCAGGGCTGGTCGGATGAAAGTGCAAACATGGGGTGGCGGCCGGCCGACAAGGGGGGCTCCAGAGGGGAGCCGGTGGGGTGGTGGGGTCCGCCTCACCCGCCCCCCACCCCCACCTAGGGGCTGTGGCCTCCTCCCGACTCCAGGAGGACTTGGTCCTGGTCCCTGGTGGGCTGTGGGCCCTGGGGCAGGGACAGGTGGGTGAAAGGGCTGAGGTCAGCTCCCGTGTGCCCACCCAGGGTCCCCCCAGCCCAGCCCGCGGCCATCAGACCTCTGCGGAGGGCAGGCCTGGCTGAAAGACACCCCCCCCAACCCCCACCAAGGTCTCCTCCAAGGGCCCTCCACAAGAGAGCGCCGCAGTCAGCAGGACAAGGAGCCTGGGGCGGGGGTCGGGGAGTGCTAAAGCCCCCCCACAATGCCCCGCTCCCAGCTGGGACCTACAAGAGGCTGGGGGTGGCTCAGCTTTGTGGGGGGGCGGGTCACACCTGCCTGGCAGGGGTTGGGGGGGAAGGGGAGGCAGAGTACAGGGAGCAGGGGTGGGGTGGGGGGCTGTGGCCATGCCTGGGGACCGCCCGGGACTGGGGGGCAGCCCCTGGGCGTCTGGATGGGAGCACTTGGGACAGCCCGTGCATGCCCCTCCCCTCAAAGAGCAATGAAACTTCACAGTGAGCTTTCCAGCCTCAAACCAACAAAGCCCTTGCCCCCCCACCCCCATCAACACACCCCCGATGCATTCCAGAACCTCTGGGCCTGCAAACCGCCTCCACTCAGGCCTGTGCCCAGGGCCCACCTACCCACAGCCTCGGAGGTCTGCACACCCTGGGGCTCCAAGCACATGTGGGGAGCCCAGCGCCCGCCTGACCCCCGATTCCCTTCCTGATCATCCTGGCTGCCCTTCCACAGGGGTGAGCAGGACCCGTCCTGTGGTCTGGGACACAGACCGCCCCCCAGAGCTGTAGTGGGTCAGGGCAGGGACACCCCAGCCTCTCTTAATTTTTTTTTGCTCTTTTGGGTCTGAAAGTTTCCAAACCAAGTATGAAATAGATCTGAACTAAGACGAAAACGAATAAACAAGCAAACCTAAACCCAACGTGGCTGAGGGCTGCGTGGGCTGCACCAGGGGCGGTGGCCCCACCCCAAGGGGCGGCGGGCGGTCAGGCGGGAACCAGGGGGTGCTGGGCGGCATAGGCCCCGGGTCCCAGGCGGATTGAGGGTCCGTGGAGCTGCGGGGGTTGGGTGGACCCCCCGGGCGTGGGGCAGGACAGCAGATGTAGCCAAGATCACTTCCTCTCACACACAGACCAGCACGGCCCACCGCTGAGCTGTCACCGCCGCCTTTGCAGATGCTCTCACACACACACACACACACACACACACACACACACACCCACACCCCACACGCACGGCGGACCTGGCAGGCCTGACCCCCGAGTCTCAGGAAGAAGGTAAAACGAGGATTTGGCCGCTGGGGGCCCAGCCCTGGCCCATGGCCCCGGAGGAGTTGCGGGGGGGTGGGTCCCCATCCCCAGGGGTGAGGACTGAGGACCCCAAAGCGAGTGTTGCCGCCCCACAGGCCCCCCAGCCTCATCCCGGGCAGGGGAAGCGGGGAGGGGGGGAGGCCAGTAGAGCCAGGCACCAGGGCCTGGGGGCCTCTCGCCCCCCTCCCCACGTGGGGGAGGGGGAGCTACAGCTTGGAGACTAACCTCTCGAATATCAAAACGGAGCGCCTGGGACCTTTCTCGAAACTAGGTCCCAGTGGCCTAATCGTTTTACAGTATAACGAATGCATTTGTTTCCTTCATAAATTTTAAATACAAGCAGAATAAAAATCACATTTTTCTCAGGCAACAGTAGCAGTTCAGTAGGTAAGTGGCTTGATCACATTTGTCTGTATTAGTAACGCATGCAAGCAGCTTCCGTACCCGCCTGGGTGCCGGTCCGCCCGGGCGCCTCCCTACAAGGGCCCCGCATACGGGCCTTCTGGTCTCCTCCCCGGGGCCGGCGTGGCGGGCCGGCTGCTGCTGGCGCTGCCCTGCTCGAAGGGCTGCGGGGGGCTCTGGCCGTCGGCGGGCAGCGGCTCGGGTGCGGCCACCTCCTGGATGACCGAGCCGGCCCCGTCGGCCTCCTCGCCGGCCTCGAAGGCCGGGTGGGCGGAGGCGGCCAGGTCGACGTTCACGGCGTCAGTTCTCAGGGCCACGATGGCGGCGGCCTCGCCCCGCCTCTCGGCGAAGATGCGCTGCTCGAACACCTGAGCGGCGGCGGGCGGGAACTCGGGGTCCAGGGGCGCGCTGGCCGCCGAGGAACCCATGACCGTGCGGTACATCTCCACGCCCTCGGGCAGCATGGACTTGATCTTGGGCAGCCAGCGCTTGCGCACGCGGCGGGCGTTGGTGCACATGTCCGCGGCAATGACATTCATCTCGCTCTCCTTGAAGCTGGGGGCGAAGTTCTGACAGTACACTGCAAGGACAGGGCGGGGGGTGGGCGTGAGAGGCCACCACCCGCAGGAACCCCAGGGCCCCACCTCTGCCTCCCCAGGGGCCGTAGGCCTGAGACCCGCCTAGCATGAGAAGGGGGTGGGGGTGCGGTGCCCTGGGCTGGAGCGGCCACTCTGGGGCCACTGGAGGGGGGGTCTCCTCCACCCTGCGTCCCTCCGGCAACGGTGGCCATGTGGCCACTCGGGCCTCTCCTGGGGCAGTTTAAACACCAGCGGTCGGTCGCCACTCTCCCTGCTGGAGGCCCCGTCCACTCCTCTGGGGCAAGCACTCAGGGGAGGGGCGGTCAGGGCACATGGGGCCCCCCGCTGTGGCTCCCGCGGGGGCACAGAGGGCCTGTGGGGGGGG
>CM035272.1:3320214-3357382 GCA_020226075.1 Hydropotes inermis | reverse complement strand
CCTGCCAATGTGCACAGGGTGAGCGTGGTAGCCGGTGCCTTCGGCCCGGAAGGGGCCAACTCCAGGGTGAAGGAGGGAGCCTCCCAGCTCAGATCAGGGCAGAAGTCAGAAGGGTGGCCGCTCTGGGGGTTGGGCAGCATCTCCCACCTGGCATGTTTGGGGAACGCTGGGCGGGGGGTGTGTGGGGGGCAGAATGGCAGAGAGCCGTCAGAATCTTCCAAACCCGGAATTACCCAGGGGCCCGGGGAGCACAGGAAAAACAACCCGGATGATATTTTAAAACATAATTACCCAGCCCGGCCCCCCAGCCCCAGCCCGCTGTGATTACGCTCACAGAGTCGGAGCAGAGCACCAACGCTGGTGCCGTGGCATTTACATAAAGAGCGCTCGCCAGCAGAAATAATCCCATCCACAACCCTCGGCCTCGATGTTTCTCCAAACAGCAGAAGTTGTTTGTGCTCCGCACACTCCCCCCCACCCCAGCCCGGCTCCCGAGAACCAGAGGCTGTCAGATCCAGAACAACCAAAAGAGTCTCTTCTATTTCTGCTCCGCCACGTGCCGGATACTGCGCCAGCTAAAAATACCCCCCTGAGCGGAGGCGCATCTGGAAAGGTGCTTTGATCTCTCCACACGCCCCCAGCCCCAGACCACCCTCTGCTGGGTCGGAGCTGGGCCTCCAGCAGCCTCCGTCCTGGGAGGGGGCTGTCAAGTCACAGAGAGGCTCCGGGAGCCCAGGAGAGCCTGTGCACCGGGCTTTGGTGACGGGGCCCCTCAAGCACCCCTGGTGGCCTTTGGCGGGTCACACGGTGCCTGGTGGCAAGGGCGGTGGGAGACCCCTCGGTGGGCTGTGCGCAGGGGTCACACCCAGGCTCCCCCTGCACCGGGGTGGGGGGAACCTGTCAGCCTCCTGCTGCCCCAAGACCCAGGCAGCTGCCTGCAGCATCAGCGGCCCCGTTTACACCCCTTTATGATGCTGGTTTCTAGGGTCATGGGCTCCAAATAGTCAGGCCCTGTGAAATCTGGAGAGAAGCATGTGAAAGCAATCAGCCGCTGACACGGGGAGGTGAGCGTCCGCCCTGCACGAGGGTGGGTGAGTCATGGTCATAAAGGTCCGGATGGAAGGACCTGGAACAGAAGCTCGCCTGGACAAACGGGCCTCAGAGAACACCAGGGTGTCCACGGGGTGGGCAGTGGGCCCTGCGGGGGGAAGAGGGGTCAAGACTCCTTGACCCTTGAAGGGGAGCCTTCAAGACTCCACTGCCCACCTGCCCAGGACATGGCCTGAACCCAAACGGGGGAGAGACGTCACGCGAGTGATGTGACATGGATGGACACAGCCTGCACACCGCCCTCGCGGGAGGCCCTGGGCTGGAGGAAGGACGGGGTGAGTGTCCAGTGGGGACAGAGTGTCGACTTGGGAAGAAGACGGCGGTGACGGTCACACACATGAACGGCGTGGTTCTGCGCACTGTAAGTAGATCTAACAGTAAAGCTTCTCTCAGCTACACTCTGCCAGAATAGAGACACTTTTTCAAAGGAATGAATGGAAGGAGGGAAACTGGGAGCGTCATGCTGCCCTCAGCCCCAAACATCCTCAATCTCCTAAGGATCACGGGCAGGGAATCTGAAGAACGTGCTGGACTCTCTGCACGGGCAACACACATCAAGACGCCCGCCCACAGGATGCCATCATGTCCAGGAGGCTCAGAGGGGCCCTGTTCTCATCCCCAAGTGCAGGTGTGTACGGGGCATCACCATCGGGGCCTCACCAACGCCGTGACCACCGGCAGGTGCCCAGGCCACCCCGATCCAGCCACTGGGGGCCCTGTTGAGGTGGGGCAGGGTGGGGAGGGGGCAGAGAAGGTGATGCCTGCTCCACAAAAGTGTGTGCCATTTGTTCAGATGGCAGAAGAAGAAACTGAGCCCCTAGTCCTTCATGATACAGAAAAATAAAACCGAAAACCAAACGGAAAGAACACGGCCCCACATGACCCGATGCTGGCGGTGACCAAGCCTGCCAGACACAGCACACGGCCCAGAGACAGACCCACGCAAGTGAGCTCGGCCAATCCGTGACAAAGGTGCACAGGGAACCAGTGCGGGAGGTGACAGGCTCCCAACAAGGGTCACGCATGAAGTCACACACAGCAGAAGCCAAGCCGAACACCCACAAGCCCAACCAGCACCTTGTATGAAGGTGAACCCAAGTGGGTTGCAGACCTGAATGTAAACACAAACCTACAAAACTTTCAGCAGCTAATCTGTGATCGTGAGTTTAGCTAAAAACCTAGACAGAACCCCAAAAGCACAATCACTAAAAGAAATTAAGAAACTAAACACTGTCACAATGAAAAAAAAACTTGTCTACAAAAGATGACCAAGGAAAGATCGGCATGGCCAGGCAAACCATGTGCCTGACAGAGGAAAACCCCAGGGAAGACACGGGAAACTCAACCGGAGGAAAAGAACAATCCAACTTTAAAAACGGGCAGAAGAGCTGGACAGTTACGTGAGCAGAGAACACACAGACAGCAAATTAGCACAAGAAAACACGCTCATCACAAGCCCTTAGAAAAATGGAAATTAAAGCCATGCTGAGACAGCACTCCTTGAGGTCAGGACAGCTCGGCGGGACCCACGCACAGCGCACCCAGCGAGGACCCGGGGCCCCTGGGACACTCACCCACCTGCCCGCCCTGCCGCAAGAACAAAATGGCACAGGCTGCTGGGAACCAGGAGGCCATCTGTTACAAAGTTAAACGTGTGCTGTGCTGAGCCAGCCCTCCGCTTCCAGGTGTTTATCCAGGAGAAGAGAGAGAGATGAGGGCCAGACGCCAAGAAGCCTGTGCAGATATGCGCACACAGCTCTGTTCACAGACGCCCCCAACATCCCACATCAGGGGAAGGGACAGCCGGGGAGCCGTCCACACGACGGTCACACGGGGTCATGAGGAGGTACAGACTGCTGATGCACAGCTTGGATGGATCCCAGGTTCGCCACGCCCAGCGGAGGACCACTGTCGAGGGTTACCTCCGGGGCGGGTCACGCGGAGGACACGGCCAAAGACACAGCCAACACCCGGGGGGACACAGAGAGGGGCTGCCAGGGCAGGGGGTGGGGCGGCCATCAGAGCGGCGTCGGCGAGTCCTGGGGCCCTGCGGGCTGGCTGACGGAGCTCCTCTGGTGGTGGACGCTCAGGTCACACCACCTGGTGCCCAGGAGGCCGCCCAGCCCCCCTCTGCTTAGCTCCAGGTGGCTTCCACTCACGACAAACACACCACAGGTGGGCCATCTGGCTCGTCCCTGCAGCTGCCAGCTCAGTGCCAACCAGACCTGCAGTTTTGAAAGGGCCACACTCATGATGGACATCCGTGTGCTAGACACTCCCCTGTCAGCCTCCCTGGAACGGGGCAGGTGGGCCCCCTGCAGATGCGGTTGGACCTGGGCAGGCAGGACGGGGTGAGCATAGGCAATCACTGTCCCGTCTTTACATGCCTCCTACATAACCGTGACGCACCACAGACAGTAAGGTGCATCTCATTTCTTGGATTTAAAATGTCGGGGGGGAGGATGCATCCAAGAACCAGTGCAATTTGGCACATGGGGTAAAAAAAGTAGCAAATGTCTGGCAAGGAAGAAAAACAAAAGTGGAAACAGAAATTCGAGGCCAAGGCTGGGGAGGACCTATGTGCAAACCCTGGCGACCAGACCCCCGGAAGCTGGGTCACAAAGGGACATGTGGGTCTCGGCGGCCCTGCACTCGGGAAGTTCCGGGCTCTGCTGCTGGGAAGACGTGGGCATTGGAAAGGCCTGTCCCTGGACGGTGCCCCAGCGAGGCCTTGGCGACCGGCCCCTCTGGGACAGCTTGGAACCCTGACACTCCCCTGGGCAGCTCCACACCCTCCTTGGCCCGACCCACTCGGACCTGGGTTCTGTTTGTTGTTTTCTGTCTCCTGTGTCCGAGTCTGGCCCTGGGAGGCCCCACTGGTCCCCTGCCTGGCCTCCCACCCCACAGAGAGAGCCCAGCAGCTCTCTGACCGCGTGCCTCTTCTGTTCCCCATCCTTCCATGCAGTGCTGACCCAGAGACGCAAGCAGGCCCACTGCCCGCCCATGGGCACCAGGCCGACTGTGGATGCTGCTGGGGGCCAGAGTGGGAGGCGAGGGGCCGTGGGGGTGGGTGGCTTCCACTGCTGATCGTTCTGTGCTCTAAGAGAGAGAGCACATGGACTTCCCCGGTGGTCCAGTGGCTCCCAAAGTTGGGGGCCTGTGTTCGATCCCTGATTGGGACTCAGATTCCGCATGCTGCATGGCACGGCCAAGAAAAGCACACCAGAGGAAGCTGCCTGGTAGAGATGGTCATACTAAGTAAGTCAGACAAGGACAGATATCAGATGACATCTTTTACATGCGGAGTCTTAAAAAACCACACAAACGGACTTACTGACTCACATAAACAGACTCACAGACACAGAAAACAAACGTATGGTTACCATAGGGGAAGGGAAGGGGAGGGATAAATTAGGCGTTTGGGATTAACATATATACGGTTCTATATATAAAACAGATAAATAACAAGGACCTACTACATCGGAGGGGGAAACGCTACTCAGTATTCTGCAATAAGCTAAAGTGGGAAAAGAATTTGAAGAAGAATAGACACCCACATGTTGTGTAACTGAATCACTCAGCCACATATCTGAAACTAACACAACACTACAAATCAGACGGATGACAGTGGCTGCCCCCGCGGGATGGGGTGGGGGTGACTGTTGGGAGCAGCAAGTCCAAGGAGAGGGGCCAGCAGCTGGGGGCCGGGCAGACAGACAGAGGGGTCGAGAGCCCACACAGACTCCGGGGGCCCGCACCTGGACACAGCTTCCCAAGTTCTCTTGCATGTATCTGCCAACCGCTAAGTAGCATGTGTGCAGGACCAGAGGCAAAAAAGCTATTGCCAAGAAACGGAAAAACAACTTAAGTCAGGAATGTGGTGTCCCGCGTGTGAGCTAGACAAGCATTGGATCTGAGGGCCTGCGAAGGAGGCGATGCTCGGGGGAACACCAAGGACTTCACCAAGACCTGGGAACAGCCAGGGCCCATGAGCAGGGCGACAAGGAGCGCCCCGCCTGACTTACTCCGGAGGTCACGTCACTTCCTGACAAACCCGAGGGTCTCTCAGAAAGGCCTCTAAAGACAGGTCTCAGACCCTCTGAGGAGCAGCTCTGCTTAGAGCTTCCAAAATGTATTCATGCATCGTGAAGCGTTCAATAAAAAATCACCAGGGAGACTTCATGGTGGTCCAGTGGTTAATATCCCGCCTGCCAATGCAGGGGACACAGGTTCAACCCCTGATCCGAGAAGATCCCACACGCTGCGGAGCCACAACTACTGAAGCCCCTGAGAAGCCACTGCCAGGAGAAGCCTGCTCACTGCAACTAGAGAAAGCCCATGAGTGGTGACAAAGACCCAGCGCAGTCAAAAATGAATGGTTAAGGAAAAAACCCACAATCTACAAAAAGACATTAGATCGGACCCACAGGCGATCTGTAACAGAAAACAGGCAGATGCTGTCTTTCAAATAACCTCTCTTCATTTGTGCAAGGAATGTACAAGACGAAGAATTTCACCAGAAAACTAGAATCAGTAAAAAGAATCAAATGCTAGAAAGATGATTGGTTCAGGAGTAAATTAAACAGAGCAGATGAGAAGATTGGCAAACTGGAAAATAACTCAATCCAAAACATCCAGAGGGAAGCTGCAGAAGGAAAAAGAAACAGGAAAGTCGTGAAACAGAACAAAGGTTACCTGGAATTCGCAGGACGCGGTGAATGCATGACACTCGTGTCCTGGGAGCCCCGGGAGGACGGTGGGTGCCCCGGGAGGAGGGTGGGTGCCCGTAGGCAGCTATCATGACCAAGAATTCCGAGCTGATCAAAGACATGAAGTCACGTGAAGACAGTGACCCCAGGGACTTCCCTGGGGGTCCAGGGCTTGACTTCACCCTCCAGGGCAGGCAGCCGGGGTTTGATCCCCGGCAGGGGAGCTAGGATCTCACATGCCTCACAGTCAGAAAACCAAAACACAGAACTGAAGCACTGTTGTAACAAATTCAGCAAAGACTTTAAAAATGGTCCACATTAAAAAACAACCAAAAAACTGATCCCAGACAGAGGGTAACACAGGAAGACATGGAAAAATTAAATGTGCAGATAAGGATAAACAGGTATTTAAAACAACAATGGCAAAAGGGTGCAGCTAAAAACATGCAAACACTCCCACCCCTACCCAGTAAGACGGGGGGACATAAAGGAGGCTAAAGTCCTGGAGGTCTTGGCAAGCAGTGGAGGGGGCGCTCCTTGAAGGAAGACTATGAGTCAAGATGACCTCCAGCCCTTAAGAGACCAGCTGTTGTTTATTTGCTAAGTTGCGCCTCACTCCTTGTGACCCCGTGGACTGCAATTTGCCTGCTAGTCTCTAAGGACTTCCCAGATGTTCAGTTCAGTTCAGTTCAGTTGCTCAGTTGTGTCTGACCACGGACTGCAGCACGCCAGGCCTCCCTGTCCATCACCAACTCCTGGAGCTTACTCAAACTCAGGTCCATTGAGTCAGTGATGCCATCCAACCATCTCATCCTCTGTTGTCTCCTTCTCTTTCTGCCCTCAATCTTTCCCAGCATCAGGGTCTTTTCCAGTGTCAGTTCTTCACATCAGGTGGCCAAAGTATTGGAGCTTCAGCTTCAGCATCAGTCGTTCCAAAGAATATTCAGGACTGATTTCCTCTAGGATTGACTGGTTTGATCTCCTTGTACTCCAAGGGACTCTCAAGAGTTTTCCCTAATACCACTGTTCAAAAGCATCACTTCTTCAGCACTCAGATTTCTTTATGGTTCAACTCTGATATCCATACATGACTACTGGAAAAACCATAGCTTTGAGCACAGACCTTTGTCAACAAAGTTATGTCACTGCCTTTTAATATGCTGTCTAGGTTGGTCACAGCTTTTCTTCCAAGGAGCAAACATCTTTTAATTTCATGGCTGCAGTCACCATCTTCAGTGATTCTGGAGCCCAAGAAAAGAAAGTCTTACTGTTTCCATTGTTTCCCCATCTATTTGCCATGAAGTGATGGCATTTTCCAGGTGGCTCAGTGGTAAAGAACTTGCCCGCCAATGCAGGACATGCGGCAGGAGCTATGGGTTGAATCTCAGGGTTGGGAAGGTCCTCTGAAGGAGGAAATGGCAACTACTCCAGTATTCTTGCCTGGAGAATCCCAAGAAGAGAGGAGCCTGGCAGGCTACAGTTCATAGGGTTGCAAAGAGTCGGACACGACTGAGCATGCATGCGTGGACTGCAGCCCACCAGACTCCTCTGTCCATGGGGATTCTATAGGCAGAATACTGGAGTGGGTAGTCATTTCCTTCTCCCGGGGATCTTTCCAACCCAGGGATCTTACCTCTGTTTCCTGCGTTTGCAGGTGGCTTCTTTACACCAAGCCACAAGGGAAGCCCTAACGAGACCAGTAGGCAAATTTAAAACAGGCACAGAAAAGCAAATAAACAGACTAAAGTGCTTGATTAACCTGAAAGAAAGAGGAAAAGTGGAGAAACTGCAGCAAGTCAGGGGGGAAAAGGTAGATGAAACCCCCAAATACCAGCAGTTCATGAAATGTAGGTGGATGAAACACTCCAGTGAAGAACAGTTAAAGACTGTGTAAAAAACAAACAAACAAACAAACCCAGGAGAAAATCTTACACAAAAGAACAAAGAAAGTCTGAAAGCAAAAGGTTGGAGACAAGATGCAGCAGGTGAACATCAGAGAGAAGGGTGCCAGGGCAGCTCCGCTGGTGTAAGACCATGCAGACTTCAAAGCAAGGGACCTTCCTGGTGCTGTGGGATATTTCCAAGAAGACCTGCTCGCCAAGAAGATAAAACAAGCCAGCGACAAGACAGAACAGGGGCCCAGACCACAGCTTCACAATAACTGGCAGAGCTGAAATGGAGAAATGGCGCATCTACTGTACACCTGGAGATGCGAACATCCCCTCTGGGGGAACAACCAGTGCAGGAAGAGAACAACGAATCAGAAAGCACAGGCAAGATTCGCTGTCATTATCGGCGCGGTTTATCAGGCTGAAGAACGCAGTTTTTCCCAGTGCGTGCGGAACATGTACTGGGGTACAGAGGGAGTCTCAGCAGATGCCAGCGCAGTGGAGGGCCTGGAGGAGACTCTGACCACGGGAAATAATAAATCAGAAATTAGAACCAAAGGATGACCAGAAATCCACAGCAGGTGTGAAATTTTAAACCCACATAACACCCTTAGATAACCCAAGGGTCAAGGGAAAAAAAATCAAGAAAGCACTGGGAATTATTTTTAGCTGAATAATAATGGAAATAATGACATATCAAAATGTGTTGGGTAGAATGAAGCCATGATGAGCAGGAAATGAATAGTCCCAAGTGTGTATATTTTAAAAGGCTGAGAAATCAACTGACCACAAAAACTAGGGAAAGAACAGCAGGTTAACTCAGAGTAAGTAGAAATAAGCTGAAATTAAATATATATATTTAATTTGAAATTAATAATATATAAAACATATATATATAAATTAAAATTATATATATATGTGTATATATATATATATATATATATATAAAGCACAGTTGACCCTAATACAATTTGAGGGTTGGGACACGCACCCCCCTGAGCAGTTGAAAATCTACATAAAACTTTTGTCTCCCCCAAAACCTAACTACTAATAATTTACTGTTGACCATAAGCCTACATATGTAGTCAGTTCACACAGATTTTGTATGTTATATATATTTATACTGTATTCTTAAAGTCAGCTAAAAAAAAAAATGTTATTAACAAGATTGTAAGAAACAGAATATATTTACAGCACTGGGCTGTATTTACTGATGTCCTTACGTTTACACTGTTTCCAAGGTGAATCACCTGTCAGTACCCACATTAATACTGTCCTATTTGGGCTCCAAAATCACTGCAGATGGTGACTGCAGCCATGAAATTAAAAGACACTTACTCCTTGCAAGGAAAGTTATGACCAACCTAGACAGCATATTAAAAAGCAGAGACATTACTTTGCCAACAAAGGTCCATCTAGTCAAGGCTATGGTTTTTCCAGTGGTCATGTATGGATGTGAGAGTTGGACTGTGAAGAAAGCTGAGCGCCGAAGAATTGATGCTTCTGAACTGGGGTGTTGGAGAAGACTCTTGAGAGTCCCTTGGACTGCAAGGAGATCCAACCAGTCCATCCTAAAGGAGATCAGTCCTGGGTGTTCGTTGGAAGGACTGATGCTGAAGCTGAAACTCCAATACTTCGGCCACCTGATGAGAAGAGTTGACTCATTTGAAAAGACCTGGATGCTGGGAGGGATTGGGGGCAGGAGGAGAAGGGGACGACAGAGGATGAGATGGCTGGATGGCATCACTGACGTGATAGACATGAGTTTGAGTAAACTCCGGGAGTTGGTGATGGACAGGGAGGCCTGGCGTGCTGCGATTCATGGGGTTGCAGAGTCGGACACGACTGAGCGACTGAACTGAACTGATATGACATGAAGCACTGTAGGTGTTAACGTGTCAGTGGTAGTAGACATCAAAAAAGGAAAGACAGTGTGGAAAAGAAATGCATATTTATTTACAAGTACTGCATTTATTGGGAAAAAAAAACTATATATAACTGGACCCATGCAGTTTGAAGGTCAACCATATACATAAGAGAGAGAAAGCCAAAAGTTGGCTCTTTGAAAAGACTAGTATGTTGGAACCTTCCTGAAGATCCAGGGGTTAAGACTTCACCTTCCAATGCAGGGGGTACAGGTTTGATCCCTGCTTGAGGAACATGATCCCACATGCCTTGGGGCCAAACAACCAAAACCTAAAACAGTAGCAGTACTGTAAGAATTCAATAAAGACTTTTAAAAAATGATCCACCTAAGTTCTTTTTTACAATGACTAATACGTTGGAAAATCTCCAGTGAGCCTAAATGAAGGATATGAGGTGAAAAGACCCTAATTAACAATATTAAATGTTACTGTTGTATGAACACGACACAGCAGATTCTATAGAACAGAGGTTGGCAGACTTTTACTGTAAAAGGTCAGAGGGTCAGTCTTTTAGGCTACATTTTGTTGCATATCCTTCTTTGTTTTCCCCTTTTCTCCTTTTAAACTTCTCTTTGAAAATATAAACAGTATCCTTTGTGTGGGGGCAGTACCTACTGGCCAGGGGGCAGAACTGTCTGTGCCACAGTTTGCCACTTTCTTCCACAAACATTAGGAAAATTTTAAGAGGATATTAGTAGCAGATTCATGCCAATAAATTTGAAAATTAGATGAGGCCCATAAGCTCCTAGAGAAACATAACTTAACCAACACTGATGCAAAAAGAGACAGATCTGAACCAGGACCCAATAAACATGAATCTGAAAAACACCATCTTGCAAACAACTCTTGGCATGCATGGCTTCACCTGTGCATTACTTCAAATATTTAAGAAGGAAGTCAGCTAATCTTATACAGACTCTGCCGGGTCATTTTATAAAAGGGGCGGGGGTGATTCTCAATTCAGTTTACGAGGCCAGATAATTCTGCCAGCCAAAAGGGAAATATGACCTTAAAGGAAAATTAGAGGGCCCCCCTCTCTTGTCCCTATGGTACAAAAATCCTAAAGGAAATATGAGCCCATATGCAAAGCATGGGCTGGGCCCGCGTGGCTGGCGATCCAGGCACTGGGTCCAAACTCTCGCCTCCTCTGAGGCGGGTCTGAGGAACGTGTGCTGGCATCTGGGCTTCTCAGGGGGCTTAGGTGGTACAAAAACCTGCCTGCAATGCAGGAGACGGGGGTTCAGTCCCTGGGTCAGGAAGGGCCCCTGGCGGAGGGCATGGCAACCCACTCCAGGATTCCTGCCTGGAGAATCCCATGGACAGAGGAGACCGAAGGGCTATGGTTCATGGAGTCACACAGTCTGAAGGAACTGAGCAACACCCCCCCCCCACACACACACGTGTGTGCGCACACACACGCGCGCGCGCACAACCCCCCACACGTGCACACACCCACACACACATCCACAGACACCAGCACCCACACCCCACACACACCCCCATTACACACACACACCCACCCACCCAAACACACACACACCCACACCCCCCCCCAACACACATGTGCACACACACCCACAGTGCTTGTGCTGTGTGTGGGTGCGGGTGTGCATTGAACAGGATTCCCGGTGCTCCAGGCTGGAGCTCTGGACAACGGTAGGGGTAGGGGGCACCCCCTACAGAGCCAGGGCTCCACGCTCGGAGTCTGGTTGCAGTGGGGTGGCTCCCTCGACTTAGCAGCTGCTAGACACGGACATCTCACCTGTCTCTCCCACCTATGGCCTTCATCTAGGAGATGAACACGGAGGAGGGTGTCCCAGCTCTGGAGAATCTCCCACAAAAGGGCAAAAATACCAGGCACTTGAATCCAGGGGTAATGAAAAAGGATCACAAGGTTGAACTTATTCCAGGAACACAAGGTCTTTTAATATTCAAAAAGATAGTTATAACATTAACAAAGCAGAAGAGGAAAACCATATGACCATTTCAATATTTAAAGAAAAGGCTTTTTTAATCCTTTTTTTTTTTTTTTTTTGGCCATGGTGCACAGCATGTGGGATCTTAGTTCCTGGACCAGGAATTGAACCTGCATCCCCTGCAGCGGAAGCACAGAGTCTCAATAACTGGGCCAGCAGGGAATTCTGAAAAAGCTTTTGTTCAAATGTAACACTTATTTATGAAAAAAAAAAAAAAAAAAAACTCTTAACCTAGGAAAGAAAACTTCCTTCATCTGATAAAGTGTATCACACACACACAAAAGCCTTGAGCAAATATCCTACTTAAAGATGAAATATTGATAGCTTCTCCAGAGTTTGGAAAGGAGACAAGAATGAATGAGAAACCCTGGCCAGTACAGTCAGGCAAGAAAGAAAATTAAAAGGGGAAGAACAGGAATAAAGAAATAAAGTGGTCATTTTTAGCAGATGACATGACTGTACACAGAGAAAATCCAAAAGAATCTGCAAGCAAACTGTTAGAATAAATAAGTGAATTTAGCTAGGTGGCCAGATTTTTTTTTTTAAACCAATTTGTTTCTAGATACTAGTAACAAATAATGAAAAAAGAGAGAGAGAGAGACTTAAATATCATATGGATTAAGACCCCCAAAAATGAATTTCTAGGAATAAATCTAACAAAAGATGGACTGAAAAACTACAAAATATTCCCCCAAAAATTGGAAAAAGATGTAGATAAATGGAGGAACACACCCAATCTTGTAGACAGCAGTTCACCTTAGACTAATTCAGGGGGTCAATGAAATCCACCAGCTTCCAAGAGGAATTGTGTGACATTTGACGAACTGGTCCTGAAAGGATAAACAAATGCAAAAAAAAGCAAAGCAAGGCACCAGTAAGGAACAAAACCCTGGAAGATTTACACTGTGTAGAAATCAGGAGACTGGCGACTGGCAGAGACAGATGGAACAGACCCAAGCGCAGAGGGAATGCGTACATTTTACAGACATCTGGGGTCAATACAGGGGAACTGTCGCATTGGTGTGGAAAAGGTGGTCTTCTCAACAGAAAGTGGCAGATCGGCTAGAAAGTCATATGAGAAAAAAGTAAATCTTTAGTCCCATATCACCCACATCAAAAAAAAAAAAAAACAATTCCAGATATACTACAAAGTTGAGACAACTGATTAAGCATGGACAGTTGATTATATAGCAGTGCTGTGTCAAAACTGAATTTCCTAAGTTTTGAACACTGTGTTGTGTTTATTCAAGAGAATATCTCCTGGATAAACAACACTCAGTATTTTGGAGTAAAAGAGCATAGGATCTTCAACTGTTCTGAAATAGTTCAGGAAAAAAAATGAACAGAACTATACACAAAAAGTGAAACATGAACAGCATGAAAAGGCAAAAAGATACGACACTGAAAGATGAACTCCCCAGGCCGGTAGGTGCCCAATATGCTACTGGAGATCAGTGGAGAAATAACTCCAGAAAGAATGAAGAGACGGAGCCAAAGCAAAAACAACGCCCAGTTGTGGATGTGACTGGTGATGGAGGTAAAGTCCGATGCTGTAAACAACAATACTGCATAGGAGCCTGGAATGTTAAATCCATGAATCAAGGCAAATTGGAAGTGGTCAAACAGGAGATGGCAAGAGTAAACATTGACATGTTAGGAATCAGTGAGCTAAAATGGACTGGAACAGGGGAATTTAATTCAGATGACCATTATATCTACTACTGTGGGCAAGATTCCCTTAGAAGAAATGGAGTAGCCAACACAGTCAACAAAAGAGTCCAAGATGCAGTACTTGGTGCAGTCTCAAAAACGACAGAATGATCTCTGTGCGTTTCCAAGGCAAACCATTCAATAATCACAGCAGACCAAGTCTATGCCTTAACCACTAACACTGAAGAAGCTCAAGTTGAACAGTTCTATGATGACCTACAAGACCTCCTGGAACTAACACCAAAAAAAGATGTCCTTTTCATCATAGGGGACTGGAATGCAAAAGGAGGAAGTCAAGAGATACCTATAATAACAGGCAAGTTTGGCCTTGGAGTACAGAATGAAGCAGGTCAAAGGCTAAGAGAGTTTTGCCAAGAGAACACACTGGTCATGGCAAACACCCTCTTCTAACAACACAAGAAACAACTCAACACATGGACATCACCAGATGGGCAACACTGAAATCAGATTGATTATATTCTTTGCAGCCAAAGATGGGGAAGTTCTATACAGTCAGCAAAAACAAGACCAGGATGAGGCTCAGATCACGAACTCCTTATTGCCAAATTCAGACTGAAATTGAAGAAAGTAGGGAAAACCACTAGACCATTCAGTATGACCTAAATCAAATCCCTTACAATTATACAGTGGAAGTGACAAATAGAGTCAAGGGATTAGATCTGATAGACAGAGTGCCTGAAGAACTATGGATGGAAGTTCGTGACACTGTACAGGAGGCAGGGATCAAGACCATCCCCAAGAAAAAGAAATGAAAAAAGAAATGCAAAATGGTTGTCTGAGGAGGCTTTACAAATAGTTGACAAAAGAAGAGAAGCTAAAGACAAAGGAGAAAAGGAAAGATATGCCCATCTGAATGCAGAGTTCCAAAGAATAGCAAAGACAGATAAGAACGCCTTCCTCAGTGATCGATGCGAAGAAATAGAGGAAACAATAGAATGGGAAAGACTAGAGTTCTCTTAAAGAAAATCAGAGATACCAAGGGAACATTCCATGCAAAGATGGGCACAATGAAGGACAGAAACAGTATGCACCTAACAGAAGCAAAGTTATTAAGAAGAGGTGACAAGAAAACACAGAAGAACTGTACAAAAAAGATCTTCATGACCCAGATAATCACGATGATGTGATCACTCACCTAGAGCCAGACATCCTGGAGTGCAAACTCAAGTGGGCCTTAGGAAGCATCACTACAAACAAAGCTCGTGGAGGTGATGGAATTCTAGTTGAGTTATTTCAAACCCTAAAAGATGATGCTGTGAAAGTGCTGCACTCAATATGTCAGCAAATTCGGAAAACTCAGCAGTGGCCACAGGACTAGAAAAGGTGTTTTCATTCCAATCCCAAAGAAAGATAATCCCAAAGAATGTTCAAACCACTGAACAACTGCACTCAGTTCAGTTCAGTTGCTCAGTTGTATCTGACTCTTTGTGACCCCATGGACCGCAGCACGCCAGGCCTCCCTGTCAATCACCAACTCCTGGAGTATCTCACATGCTAGAAAAGTAATGCTGAAAATTCTCTAAGCAAGGCTGCAATAGTACATGAACCAAGAATTTCCAGATGTTCAAGCTGGATTTAGAAAAGGCAGAAGAAAAAAAAAAAGAAAAGGCAGAAGAACCAGAGATCAAATTGCCAACATCCGTTGGATCATAGGAAAAGCAAGATAATTCCAGAAAAACATCTACTTCTGCTTTAATAACTACATCAAAGCCTTTGACTGTGTGGATCACAACAAACTGTGGAACACTCTTAAAGAGATGGGAATACCAGACCACCTTACCTGCTTCATGAGAAATCTGTATGCAGGTCAAGAAGCAATAGTTGGAACAATGGACCAGTTTTAAATTGGGAAGGGATTACTGTCAAACCTATATATTGTCACCCTGCTTATTTAACTTATATGCAGAGTATACCATGTGAAATGCCAGGCTGGATGAAGCACAAGCTGGAATCAAGATTGCCAGGAGAAACATCAATAACCTCAGATATGCAGATGACACCACTCTTATGGCAGAAAGCAAAGAAGAACTAAAGAGCCTCTTGATTAAAGTGAAAGAGGAGAGTGAAAAAGTTGTCTTAAAGCTCAACATTCAAAATACGAAGATCATGGCATCCGGTCCCATCACTTCATGACAAATAGATGGGGAAACAAGGGAAACAGCGATAGACTTTCTTTTCTTGGGCTCCAGAATCACCGCAGATGGTGACTGCAACCATGAAATTAAAAGATGTTTGCTCCTTGGGAAAAAAGCTATGACAAATCTAGATAGCACATTAAAAAGTAGAGACATTACTTGCCAACAAAGGCCTGTCTAGTCAAAGTTATGGTTTTCTAGTAGTCATGTATGGATGTGAGAGTTGGACCATAAAGAAAGCTTAGTGCTGAAGAATTGATGCTTTTGAACTGTGGTGTTGGAGAAAACTCCCGAGAGTCCCTTGGACACCAAGGAGATCCAACCAGTCAGTCCTAGAGGAAATCAGTCCTGAATATTCATTGGGAGGACTGATGCTGAAGTTGAAGCTCCAATACTTTGGCCACCTGATGCGAAGAACTGACTCAATAGAAAAGACCCTGAGGCTAGGAAAGATTGAAGGCAGGAGGAGGACGGGGTGACAGAGGATGAGATGGTTGGATGAAATCACCAACTCAATGCACATGAGTTTTGGCAAGCTCCAGGAATTAGTGATGATCAGAAGCTTGGCGTGCTGCAGTCCATGGGGTGGCAAAGAGTCGGACACGACTGAGCGACTGAACTGAACTGAAAAAGTGAGAAAGAATGATAAAGCAAATGTGGCAAATTCTTAGCAGCTAATGAGCCTGAGGAAAATGTATACAGGAGTTCCTTGTACTTTTCTTAAAACATCTCTGTTAAATTTAAAATGATTTCAAATCAGAAAAAAAAAATTTTTTTAAGAGTGCCTAGAGAATATCACAATGACCATGAGGTAAAGGAAGATTTCTTTAAGCATTATATCAAAATTGCCATTGAACAAGAAAAAAGTTAATAAACTTGCTATATTAAATTTATATTAAGACGATGACAAGACAAGTTGCAGAGTGGGAGAAGCTATTTACAACTTTTATCTGACAAAAGAGGCCTATCCAGAGTAGACAGAGCTCCTGAGAAGCTGTGAGAAAAGAACGGACAACTCGCTCTACGGACGTGTGGGAAAGAAGGTTTAAATGGGCACTTCACAAAGGAAGACAGCCAGACGGCCAAAGGTATGAAAAAGTGCTCAAAGTCATTACTCATCATGGAAATTCCACTTCTCTATAAGAGATTCGGGACAACAGATTGCCTGCCAGAGCTCAACATTCAGGATGTCCAGCATCTGTTACAAAATTAACAGATACATGGAGAACCACAAAAAAAGGGACTCCCCTAGTGGTCCAGAGGCTAAGACTCCACACTCCCAGTGCAGGGGGGACCAGGCTTGATCTCTGGTCAGGGAACTAGATTCCACATGCTGCAACTAAGACCCAGCACAACCAAATTAAAAAACAAAGAAGGAAAGAAAGAAAACCGAACCACAAAAAGGAGACCCTAAGGAGGAGAAAAAATCGGTAGGTAGAAACAGGCTAAGAAATGACAAAGAGGAGGGCATTAACAGGCAAAGACTTTATACCAGCTAGAAACACAATCAGAAAATATTTTTAAAATGTCAAAGCCAGAACTCATGAGGGGAGAAATGTAACATACAAATAAGAACAAAATGGAACCACGAAAAAGATCAGTGACCATGAAGAAATAGCAATGGAAACTCCTCCATCCAAAGCCTAAAGAGAAAAAAGGCTCTACGCTAATAAATAAACAGAGCCTTGGGATCTCAGGGACAAAAGTATGTTTAATTGGAGTCATGCGGGGAGGGGCACAAGATAATTGAAGGAATAATGGTATAAATGCCCGTGTCCAAAAAGCTCAACAAACTGTAAGCAGAGATAAAAGCAGCCTAAAAAGAAAAGACACAACTTGTAAAGAGATACACAGAGAAAAATGACTTTGATTTCCTGAGGGGGGAAAATGCATTTCGGAAACAAGAGAATGTCTACTGAAAGCAGAAAGTAATAGTCAACCTAGAATTCTATATCCAGCAAAAATACCCTTTAAAAATGAAGGTGACAATTGTATAGTGAAAGTTAATTTCACTGGATATAAATTATACTTCAATAAGGCAGATTTTTAAAAAGGTGATATAAAAACCTCTTTGTAGTTTTTTGGGATTCATCACTAGTCCATCACTAGGACTGTAAGAAATGTTAAAGGTAATTCTTTAAGCAGAAGGAAAATGACACCAGATAGAAACCAATCTATATGAAGTGTAAAGAACTGGACAAGGTAAATATGTGGGCAGATATAATAGAGTTCTTTCATATTTTAAATTTCTTCAAAAGTAAACGAGACATCCACATGAAAAAAATATTCAGAACCTTGACCATATCTCTCACTTTATACAAAAATTAACTCAAAATGGGACACAGACTAAATGTAAAACCCAAAGCCATAAAACAGCTAGAAGAAAACATAGGGGGAGCATTTTTTATAATTTTGTTAGGTAAAGACTCAAATACAACACCAAAAGCATGACCTGTAAGATGAATGATTAACCACTTAAACTTCATCAAAAATCTTAAATGTCTATGAAAGACATGGTTAAGAGGAAGAAAAGACAAACTACAGTCTGGTGGAAAATGTTTACAAATCACATATCAACACAGGATTTTCCCCTGGAAGGCATAAAGAATACACATCAATGATACTCAATATTCAAACCACCCAATAAAAAGAGGACAAAGACTCAAAGAGGCACTTGACCAGAGTGAGTATACAGATGGCAAATAAATATACGAAGATGTTCCACATCATTAGACATTACAGGAATACAAATTAAAGCTGCAGTGAGACACCATTACAGACCTTGAGGACAGCTTAAAAAAGAAAAAAAAGACAAAACCAACTACTGATGAGAAGATGGCACAACAGGCACTCTCTTGCTCCGCTGGTTGCGATGCAAAGTGACAGAACTATTTCAGACAAGTGTTTTGGAAGTTTCTTATAAAGTTAAACATGTCTTACCCTACCACCTATGATCTCACTCCTGGGCTAATTTACCAAATAGAACTGAAAACTGAAGTGTGTGCAAAAACCTTTTTTTCCCCCACATGTTTGCAGCAGCTCAATTCATGATCACTAAACACTAGAAAAAAACCACAGGTCCTTCAACTGGAAAATATTGGGTTGGCCAAAAAGTTCATCTGTGTCTTTCTATAAGACATTAAACCCACTGTGGGAGTACCACTCGGCAGTCAAAAAAAAAATGAACCAAGAACTCACATAACAAGAATGAATCTCAAATGCATTCTGACTCAAAAGACCACACACTGTGTGATTCCATTGATGGGACAAAAATAGACCACTGGGAGCAGGAGGTGGGGGAGAGACAAAAAGAGGACAGCGGGGCCTCGCGGGGATGATGAAATGTGTGAGGTGACACTGCTCTGGGTCTTGATCATGGAAGTGGTCACATGACTATACGCATTTGTTTAAACTCGGAGAATAGCGTGCCCAAGAGAAGAAATTCCACTCTAAATTGTAGAAGTGATAACAAGTAGAAAAAAAGACGACTGGTTGTTCCAAGTGAAAACAGCAACATTAATAAAGCTCCCCTGATGGCTTGGCAGGTAAAGAAGCCACCTGCAGTTACCGGAGACACCGGAGACTCAGGCTCGACTCTTGGGTCGGGAAGATCCCCTGGAGGAGGGCACGGCAACCCACTTCAGTACTCGCGCCTGAAAAATCCCATGGACAGAGGAGCCTGGCAGGCTACGGCCCAAAAGGTCACAAAGAGTCAGACACGAGTGAGCACAAGATAAGATTCAAAACAGCCTATGAAGAAGTAAAATGTTTTACAATTTCCCAAAGAGCTAGAGCAGGTAAAAACACAGTGTTGTGACAGCCCGAGTTCCATGGGAGGGGCAGTAACCCTGAGAACGCTGACGGGATAAGCCAGATTTGTGAGTCAGCTCTAGCCAACAAAAGCGTGGTGGGAGTGGAAGGTGAGGGAACCTAAAGAGGAACTCTGGGAAAGGTCAATCAGGAAGTGGTGGAAAGAGGAAAAAAGAAAACATGACTAATAAAAAGCCAATGAGATAACAGATCTGACCTTAACCCCCTTGGAAATTACATTAAATGTAAATGGTCTAAAGACTCCCGATAAAAGATGGTTAAGACTGGATAAAAAAGCAGATCTCAACCGTGTGCTCGTGTATCATACGAAATAGTGGGCTGGGTGAATCACAAGCTGGAATCAAGACTGCCAGGAGAAATGACAACAACCTCAGATATGTAGGTGATACCACTCTAAAGGCAGGAAGTGAAGAGAAACCAAAGAGCCTCTTGATGAGGATGAAAGAAGAGAGTGAAAAAGCTGGCTTGAAACTCAACATTAAAAAAACTAAAATAATGCCATCCAGTCCCATCACTGCATGGCAAATAGAAGAGGGAAAAGAGGAAACAGTGACAGATTTTATTTTCCTGAGCTCCCAAATCACTGCAGATGGTGACCCCGGCCATGAAATTAAGATGTCTGCTCCTTGGAAGAAAAGTTATGACAAATCTAGACAGCATATTAAAAAGCAGAGACATTACTTTGCTGATAAATGTCCATCAAGTCAAAGCTATGGCTTTTCTAGCAGTCAGGTACAGATGTGAAAGCTGGATTATAAAGAAAACTGAGCACCAAAGAATTGATGTTTTTTAACTGTGGTGTTGGAGAAGACTCTTGAGAGTCCCTTGGACTGCAAGATCAAACCAGTCCATCCTAAAGTAAATCAACCTTGAATATTTATTGGAAGGAATGATGCTGAAGCTGAAGTTCCAATAGTTTGGTCATCTGAAGAACCGACTCACTGGAAAAAATCCTGATTCTGGGAAAGATTGAAGGCAAGAGAAGTGGGTGGCAAAGGATGAGACGGTTAAATAGTGTCACAACGATGGGCTACCTGCATGAAATGAGTAAGACACGGGGAGATCAACAGCGTCCTATCTTTTGCCTTTTCATACTGTTCATGGGGCTCTCAAGGCAAGAATACAGAAATGGCCTGCCATTCCCTTCTCCAGTGGACCACGTTGTGTCAGAACTCTCCGCCATGACCCGTCCGTCTCGGGTGGTCCTGCATGGCATGGCTCACAGTCTGAGTTACTGAGATAGTGATGGGAAGGGAGGCCCGCTGTGCTGCGGTCCACGGGTCTCAAAGAGCCGAGGTGACTTAGCGGCTGAACAACAACAACAGAGTAACAGTAAAAAGATGAAGAGAGCCAACAGCGGGTAAATACGAACCATAAGAGGTCTGGCATGGCTATTTTAATATTTACATAGATCAGAAATGGATAAGTTCCATGAAAGATACAAATTACCGTGACTTGAAGGGGATGAAAGAGAAATCTGGATAGTTCTATATCTCAACTAACGGAAGTGATATGAAAGTAAAAGATGCTCAGTCATGTCCGACTCTTTGCGACCCCATAGACTATAGTCCATGGACTTCTCCAGCTCAGAATACTGGAGTGGGTGGCCTTCCCCTTCTCCAGGGGATCTTCCCAACCCAGGGATCAAAGCAGGGTCTCCTGCATCGCAGACAGATTCTTTACTAACTGAATAAGAAAACTGCAGGCCCAAGCGGCTTCACTGGTCAAAGAACGCTTAGGGCAGAAATAACATCAAACTTAAACTCTTACAGATAATAAACGAGAAGGGACATTAGTGTATCAGCCTACAAAACCAGCAAAGACACTACAGGCAGACTACGGATAGTTAGCCTTCATAAATGCAAAATTCCTTAAGAAAATACTAGCAAATTAAGTACAGCAATATACAAAATGATAACACATAATGACCAAGCGGGGTTTATCCCAGGAATACAAGGGTGGTTCAACATTTAAAAAATTAACTGATGCAATGCACCACACCAATAAAATAAGGAGAAAACCCAACCATTTCAACAGATGGGCAAAAACGTAGTCCCACTTATACAAGGATGTCCACGGCAGCGTGATGACAAAGGCCACACACAGCCACCACTGGTGGCACGTCCATGGCGTGGGAGAGCAACCCAGCCACTAAGATCAAGCACTCACACTCGGAACCACAGGGACGATGGATCTCAAGACACAGTAAGTAAAGGAAGTCAAGGAGAAGAGGTTCCATTCTGTGCGAGCCCCCTTAAGCAGAAGTGACGGTGATCGGAAGCAGGTGTGTGGTGGCCGGGCTTGGGGTAGGGACGACCTGGGACAACTTTGCGAGGAGCAAACTGCCGCATAAACTTGACTGTGCTGTTGGCCGGATCACAGCGACCAAACTCATCACCTGTACGCTGGAAATGGGCATATTTTACTCCATGTAGACACTTACAGAAGGCGCAAAGGGGAAGGCAGGACTGCCTGCCCAGCACAGGCGAGTCTCAGTCTTTCTGCTGATGCTCCAGTTAGACTGGAGTGCAGACAGCCTGACGGTTTAGGTGATGGACAGACGTCCCCAGAGGACAGAAAACAGATCCCAGGCTGCCTGCAGCTGGGGGGTGGGGGTACCCGCAAAGAGGTGTGAGCATCCCCAGAGTGACAGACACGTCCTCTCTGACTGTGCTAATGGCCCCATAGCTGGTCTCAAATGGGTACATTTCATACCCGTGTCACTGGGGTGTGTAAGTCACACCTCAATAAAACTGGCTTAAGAAGAAATCTCAGGTCACTGGGGGGTGAGGGTTAAACGGGACACTGCAGAGGGCCAGGGAGGCCACCCCTGGAAGCCCTCAGGGGCCAGTCCTAGACAACACCAGGAGTGCTGGCCGGCCCCCGGGGCAGCCTTTGGGGTGCACAGTGGGAGAGACACCTTGTGCCGGCCCCTCTCTCAGCTGAGCTGCCAGGATGCTACCTCAAAAGACAGAGGACCCCCCGACCCTGGGCAGGGCTTCCCACCCTAGACAGGCCGGGGCTTTTGCTGCACTCTCATGGGGTGATGTCCCCAGGCCAGGAGGCAGCATGGGGAGGTGGCAGGGGGCCTGCAGAACCAACTCCATCTTCTCCCTTCTCAGCAGGACCCCCAAGCAAGCGCCCGTGGGCTCTGAGCTGTGGGTGGGAGCAGTAATCGCCAGGCACCCTGGGGGCCCTGCTGGAGAGACGCCCCGCTGTGCAGAGGGGTGGGTATAGCGGGCTTGGCCCTAAGATGTAAGCCGTAAGATGGGTCAGCGGCTGCGCTGACCTCCAGAACCTGGGAACAGTCATGGAGCCGCGTGCCAGCACCCGCTCCTAAGCACCCCCGGGTCCACCCTGCGTCCAGGCGTGGGGACGGTGGGCAGACCCAGAGGAGGAGCAGAGCCACGCCGGGACATCAGCACACACGCCGGGCTACCAGCAGTGTCCAGGTGCGTCCGCAGGGCACCCGGAGGTGGTATCCACCCAGGAAAGGGTTAACGTGGAAGCACGTGGCTGGTGTGTAAATACCCAGGCGCCCGGGTCTCAGACACCCACGGGGGGCACACGGGCTTGCTGACCCAACACCTGTACAGTGAGGGGGGCGGGCCTGGAGGCCAGAAGGTGGTCAGACCACAGAGAACAGGGGCGGCGTGGGTCCCCACTCTGTGGCTCATCCCCCCACCCCTCTGTGTCCCCTGACGGGGATGTGGCTGAATCAACCAGGGCATCTCCCCGATAGACGGCGGTGCAGGACCTGCCGGGGATGGAGGAGACACACAGGCTGGGAACAGGAACCCAGAGGGGGCTGCTGAAGGACTGAGACGCATTCACTCATCTGGAACGTTCCATTTCTCGATTTCTACAAGCAGGGGTCCAGTGAGCAGGGGCTGCCAGCGGCCCTCCGTGGGGATGAGGCTGGGGCTCTGGTCTCTGGCTCCTTCACGGCCCTGCACACAGGGTGCTGGTCAGAAGACCCCTGAAGGTCACTCAGGCCACCCTCTCCCTTGGCCAGGAAGGAGGAGGGACTCAAGAGAGCCTGAAAGCTCCAGATTCCACCAACTCAGAGTCCTGCCCTACCTTTGTCCAGGTGCCAGGAGAGGGGCGCCTGGCTATCGGGTGGCCCATGGAGGGTGTGAGGACACCCCCCGCTCAGACTTAGCCAGGGCACAGCGGGAGCCTGGGGGCCGGGGAGCCAGCACCCAAGGAGCAGCCAACCACTGCGGACGGGCCCTCTCCACCTGCCCGGCCCCCGCGGACCCTCCCCCACAACCCTCTTCCCAGCACACCAGCACCCAGCGATGCCAGCCACGTCACTGCCAATAACCTAGATCTTAACCAAGAAATCACACCCCCCTCCCTGCCCCACTTATGGGCTCAACGAAGAGAACACCCAGGCCGGAGCCTCGCGGGTCAGCTGGAGGCAGGGCCGCTCCCAGGCCCGCTCTCCCTCCTGTCTCCCAGCTTGCCGCCACCACCCTGTCCACCGCCAACACCCCCAGGGGCTCTGGGGGCCGCGGGGCACAGGCACGCAGGATTTGCTGAGCCGTGCCCACCCTGGAGGACTCGGCATGTGGTCTCGGGGGGAGAGGGACTGGGGAGAGGGCCCAGGCACAGTCAAGGCCGTGGGGCAGCTCGGTCTCACAAGCCCTCCCCGGGCTGTCCACGGCCACTGTCCCTTGCCCTCTCGGAAAACCCCGGATCACAGGAGAGGGCCAGGCTTGTGCACCCAGAGCAGCAGGTGCCCCCAGACGAGCTGCCGCCCTGCCCGCACACCAGCGCCACCCTCAGCACCCTGTCCTGTCTCTCACCATCTCCGACTCGTCAGTGCCTGAGGCCACACGGCGGGGCGGGCTGAGCGGGGAAGACCCTGCGGAGGCAGCTGTACCAGGCCCCCTCTTGGTTTGGCATCACACGTCCAGGGCCCACGGGTGGGCAGCCTCACCCCTGGGCCCTCAGCAGGTTCGGCCCTGACCCCTCCGCTGAGTTCTGTCCTGCTGCCGGCATTTGTTGTGGCCGTGGGGGGGGGGGGGGGGGTCTAAGAGGCTGCACGCCCTGGGGAAGGCGCCTGGGAGCCACCCCAGCTCCCTCTGGGCACCACCTGGGGGCTGCTGGGGCGGGAGCGGGCAGAGGGGGCCGCGGGCCGCCCACAGGTGGCTCCCGGGGTCCCGGCCAGGCCTGACCCACACCTGAGCCTGTGGCTTTCTTGGGGTCAGGAACACCGAGCCCTACCCTCCATCACTAAGAGGAAAACCCCCATCCAGATAGAGGCAGTCTGTGTGCTAGCATCCTGCAGAACTCGCACAAATGTGACAAAACGCGTTCAAAGTACTGCGTTGCAGGGAAGACGATGCCCGAGCCCACAGGAGCTATCCAGGGCACTGCCACTCCTGCAGCTCTGAGAGAGACCCCGGGAGGGGCTCAGATGGGCCAGACCAGAACCGAGACCCAGCCACCACATCCATGGCCGCTGGGGACCGGCTGTCCCAAGGGCCTGAGTTGGCCAGTGCTCCCGGCTCCCCGTCCCTGTCCAGAACTGATGGACCTGCACCTGCCTGAAGATGGAGGTGTGGAAGGGGGTGGGAGGCGGGGGGCAGGGGCAGACAGCGTCGGCCCCATCGGGGCGCGAGGCCTCGGGCAGCCTCAGGGGAGGAAGGAGTCTCCAAACTGCCCCCGAGCCCAGCTCTGGGAGGTCACTCCCCACGGGCACCAAGCTTCCGGCCAGTCAGTCACTGGACTCGGGCCCCGCATGCAAATCAGGCCAGGCAGCAGGCCAGGCACACAGCCGGTCTTTGGGGAACACGGAAGGCGGGGGGGGACACACAACCCGGGGCCTCGATGGTGGGACCCTCCACCCACGAATCCTGAACCCTCTCTGGGGGCCGTGAGGCAGTTTACAGGTAGCACCAGGCATCTCAAGTCAGAGTGTGCCGGCTTTATGATCCCAAAGGCAGGAGTCCTCCCAAAACAAGAGCGGGTCAGGGGGCGCTCGCTGCACTCAGGAGGTGCTTTCTGACCTGCCCCGGGTGCTGGCTGCGACTGGGAGACTCCAAGGATGCTCTGGACTCGAGGCGAAAGCACATGGGAGGGGCAAAGGGCAGAGGTCAAACGTGACAGAGATGGATCTGACGGGGCAACCTCACTGACAGGACCACAGAGGCCTCAAGCAGGCGCGGGGTCAGCGGGGCTGCACGTGCCCTGCGAGCCCTCGGACCGGTCCCTGCTCCACCAAGGCCTAGTCTTTTTCACTTGTACAGAGAAAGCCCGGGTCCTGGCCCACGCACTCCGCAGCAGCTAAACTTTTCCAGGGCCTCCCATCCCACCTGGGGTCGACTTTATAGAAGGTCCTCAGCTAAGGCCTTGCAAGAGGGACCCAATTCCTGCTTGTGCCTCAGGGTCAGCTGCCGACAGGTCGCCCGATCTGAGCTGGGACCTGCACGCCTCTGGCACAGTGGCGCCCTGAGCTGTCCCGGCCCTGGGACGTGCCCATCTCCCTGCCAGGCTGTGCCGCCACGGGTCAGGCCCGGTCAGCCTCAGTGCCCACACGGGAGGTGCCTGCAGGGCCCCGGCCACGCCCGTGGGCGGGAGGCCGCAGTGGGCGGCGGCAGGCCCGCCCCGCGTTACCTGCATAGCTGCCCGTGGCCTTGATGTACATCTGGCCGTACTGCTCCTCCACCATGGTGTCGTAGGCCTCGTCGTCCTCCTCATCCTCCTCGTTGTGGTAGGAGGTGGGGCTGTCCGTGGTGGGCAGGCTGCTGGCCCCGGGGCTGGTCCGCTCCCCCTGGGGGTACGGCGCCTGCTGGATGCTGGGGATGAGGGTGGCCAGGCTGGGCACCCCATAGTAGGAGACGCGGGGCAGCTTGAGAGGGGCCGTGCCCGCGGCCACCGCCGCGCCATCCCGGGGCCCCGTCTCCAGAGGGCGCTTGGGGGCCAGGCCCGAGCCGGTGGCCAGAGGCAGCTCCAGGGCTTCGTGCTTGACGCGGGTCAGCAGCGGGATGGGCACAGAGGGGGACACGACGTAAGGGGGCGCGGCGGCCGGCTGCAGCTGGTTGCAGGGGCTCTGGGGCTCGGAGCTGGCGTCCTCGATCATGGCGGTCTGCGAGTCGCAGTGGGGCGAGCTCACCTTGAACATGAGGTCGGTGCCGCGCTCCACGATGTGCTGGATCTGCAGGAAGCCGGCCGTGTACATGACCACGAGCTGCTCGCTGGCCGCCATGGTCAGCCTGCCCGTGTAGCAGAAGGACAGGATCTGCTGGAAGCAGGCGGGCGGCACCGTGCCCGGCAGCTCAAAGGCGCTCTTGCTGTTGCCGCTGAACAGGTCGCGGAAGTAGAGGCTGCTGGCGGCCAGGACGGCCCGGTGGGCCTTGAAGGCCTGGCCCTTGACCACGATGGACACATCACAGTAGAGGCCCAGCAGGCGCTGCTCGTTGAGGCAGCCGAGCACGGTGTTCCCGAAGTTGGGGATCTCGATGTGCAGCATCTGCGACATGGCGGGAGGTGAGGGGGCCGGCCTCAGACTCTCAGCGGGGCAGCCGCCGGGTGGGGCGCATCTGCGGAGACAGGGTGTGGGCGCGGGGGTCAGGGTCGGGCTCCTGGACGTCCAGCAGCCGGGCCGTGCTCTCTGCAGCCACCCAGCTCTGCCCCAGCGCCCGCCTCCTCCACCCCCGCCGCCCCCCACTCCCAGGCACCCCAGCCTCGCCCCAGCCACGATGCACCAAGCCAGGTCTGGCCGAAGACCCGCCAGCAGCGGGACCCCAGCAGAGCCCTCAGCGCTGCCCAGGAGCACCAGCTGGGGTCCCGGCCAGGTGTGTGTGGGGGGGTGCCCCCATGCCAGCCCAGGACAGAGTGCAAGGGCCCCTGAGGTCCAGAGACACCCCGTCCTGGTGGGGCCCAGGAAGAGAGGCCCAGGCCAGAAGACGGGACAACAGAAGGACGGCCAGCCACGGAGCTGGAGGGGCAAGGACGGCGGGCCTCTGTCCATCTGCACAACTCTTCTTCTGAAAAAGTTAGCAGCAAAGGGGCCCCTCTGCTGCCTGTCCCCTGGGAGGGGCCAGAAGCCAGAGCCCGGCACCGCGGCGATGGGAGAAGCAGGGGTCCTCTCGGAGGCTTTGGTTTCGGTTTGCTTTTCCCCTTTTCTCTTAGAGCAGCCATGCAGAGGACCCGCCGGGAGTTGGGGGGGGAGTCCTGCCCCTGTAGACTGAGAAGCAGCCCCCCTCGGCCCCCTGGAGAGGCGGGCAAGGGGGGGCGCCCAGAGACGGGAGCTGGGGCGGGGAGAACTCAGTTGCTCCACCGTCTCTGCTTCCCTCCGAGCAAAGGAGACTGCGGACTCCCCCGGCCCAGGCTGTGAGTCCGACTCTGGGACTCAGCTCCCCCCACCAGCCCGAGTTGCCTGGGGATCAGGAGGCCAAGGCAGGAGTTGGGAGCCTGTCGCAACCCCACCTGCATGCCCTCCCGCCGCCCCCACCCCCCCAGCTCCTGCCGCCAGCCAATCCCTGCTGGCTCGCTCCCAGCCCAGGTGACTAGAGGGGTCCTGGGGGAAGCAGGGGAGGGTCTGGCCAGGGCTCAGATGCTGCCGGGGGGTGCTGCCGGCCCCCGGGGTCTGGTGCCGGACTCCCCTGGGCCGGATGGGCCGGGGAAGGGCTGGCCCAACTCCGCGCAGTCAGAGCCCATACAAAGGGCCGCTCTGTCCCGCGGGAGGAAAGTGCGGGCATCCGGCAAAGGAGGGCGGAGTGCGGAGACAGGAGTTGGGCAGGTGGGCGGCTGTGGTGGAGGGTGCGGGGAGGGCCGCGGTAACCCCCCAGCGCCCGCCGAGCCCCGGCTGCGGAGGAGAAGTTGCCGGCCCAGCAGCGGCACCGGCGGCGGGGGAGACGTACCTTTGGCCACTGCCGCCGTGGCCCCGGCGCTGCCCACTCAGCCTGGCAGGGGCAGGCTCGCCCGCACACCCGGCCGCCCGCAGCCACCAGCTGCTCCGGGAATGCAGCAAACGGAGCGGGAGCCCTTGGGGTGGGGAGGGCGAGAGGAGCCGGGAGAGGAGGAGGAGGGGGGCGGGGGGCGCGAGTCTCGCGCGGGGCTGGGCCGCGGCTCAGCTGCACCCAGCCCGGCTCTCCGGGGCAGCACACAGCATCTAAATGAAGTGGCCGGATGCAGACGGACATCCAGGCGGCTCTCGGGAATGAATAGCCGCCTTTGATTTGGGAGCCGAAGTAAATGCCAGCTCCCAGCCCCAGCTTTAAAAAACAGTGGAGTGTTGGTGCCAGAGGAATGCACGGCTCCGGGTGTTGGTACAAGACAGACTTTTGATGACTCACTGCAATGCAAACAAAGATGGCAGAAATACTGTACTGTACGCGGGGAGACGCTCCGTGGTGCCACGGCAACTGAGACAGCCTGGAAATTTATAGTGCAGTTTTGCATATGAATTACCCAGTAAACTGCCACCCTGCCACCCAGTACAGCCAGAGTGTCAAAGCATTTAAACTATTCCAAACAGTCTGCTGGGCTGGCAGAGCCGCCTGACTCCTGGGAAGGGGTGGGGGGTGGCTGGGGCGGGGCGGGGGGGGGGGGCACGTCACTGTCGAGGAGGCAGGGAGGCCAGGGGGTCCGGCAGACAGAGAGCAGAAGCTGGTGAAAGAGGGGAGCCCAGACAGGGAGGGAGAGAAGGGAAATGAGGCAGAAAGTGGGGAGAGGGGAGCCAGGAGGAAGAGGCGGCCCAGGGCCCCGCCCCCCAGTGCCCCGCCCCCCAGGGCCCCAGGGCCCCCCTCCTCACGTCCTGGGGTCTTCGGAGCTGTGAGCCCGATGGTCCAGCCCCAACACCCCCACCCCACTCACCCACCCAGGGAGCCACTCTGCACCCCAACTCCCGCTGCCTCGGGCAGGACAGTTCTCTTAGAGAAGTGCATTTTGTGACAGCAGCTGGGGTCAGGCCCGCGCTGGCCACCATCCAGGAGCCCCCCGAGAAGAACCAGCCCTGGTCCCTGGTGGGCTTGGCACGGGGAAGCGGCAGGTCACCCATGTGGCCAGGCTACCCTGCGGGCCCACACTATCCACGAACTGCTGAGCCTGTCCCCGGCACGCTGCCCGCCCTGCTCAAGAGAGAACAGTGCCCCCCAGCCCGCCCCGCCAGCCCACTGGATTCGTGGGCTCAGGGGCAGACTGCTAGCCTGCCCAGCCTCGGTTTCCCTGCCTGCCACCCATGGGGCGGCCGCCTGCAGGCAGGGGCCAGGCTGAGATGGGAGACAGCCAAGGCAGGCCTGGTCCCTGCAGCGCCCAGCATCACGGCTGTCAGGGTGGCATCCCGCGTGGTCCCCTCCGCAGCATCCGGAGAGAAAGAAATGGCCATCTGGTGCCTCCCTATTCACACCTCGTGGGGCTCGGCTTCTGAGAGAAAGACCGTAGGAAAAGCCGCCGAAGGAGAGCGGGAAGAAGTCCAGGTGTGGGGAGCCGGCCCAGGGGCTTTGTGCATCCTGCCTGGGGCCTGAGACTACTCTGGGGTGAGGGCGACGCAGGCCCGCATGTGCAGCATTCACAGAAATGGCGCCCGACCGGCGCTCTGGGAACCTGGGGGCCACGTGGGCCAAGGACAGCGGGGTCCAGCCGAGCCTCCCCGGGCTTGAGGCTCATGTGGGGCGGCCACATCTCAGCGAGGCACTGAGGACCCTTCCTCCCGGCACGGCCAGCCCCCCGGGCGGTCTCTGCATCTGGGGCGTGGCCGCGGGTCCACACAGACACCCATGTCTGCACACCTCCTCTCGCGTGCCCCCACGCCCATAGCATGGCCAGGCCCCCCTGGACTGGGCTCCCAGTGTCCCCCTGGTGGTCCCCCTTTGCTGGGGCCTAGCTGAAGCCCATGGGCCCCAAGAGGCGGGGTTGGCACCTTGGGTGGGGGTCGCAGGCACGGCCCCCTGTGCCCACCCAGCCACAGAAGGGGGGCAGACCGGGCACAGCGGAAGCCAATCTGGGGCAACAGGGGGACACTCAGGTCAAAGAACAGTGGGACCCACGATGGGCAGGGAAGCGCAGACAGCCACGCCCTCCACGAGCTCTCCCGTGCCTGTGCCGTGGCCGGGCCCTTCCTCGACCAGACCAGCCACCTCAGGCCACCTCCGCAGCAAAGCCCTCCAGGTGCCACATGGGAGCTTGGTGAGGCTGGGGTGGGTCTGCCCAACGCCCGATGGGCATTTAACCCATGCCAGGGAGGGCTAAGTAAGGGATGGGCTGTGCTGCCCAGGAACACACACCGCAGTGGGGACAGACCCCCACGTGGCCCCCTGTACCCACCACTGGGAGACTCCCAGAGACATGATGGGGTCTCCTGAGCCAGATGGGGCTCTTGTGCCATGAGAGGGGAGGGGCGACCTAGCCTGGCTGGGGTGGGCAGATGCTGCAAAGGTGCAGTGGGCCCTGACCCCAGAGGGTCTCAACTGCCCAGGGCTGGGCAGGGAGCAGCCAGATCCCCAGCTGAGAGCAGGGGATGGTGTGCAGCCTACGGAGCTGACCCCCTCAAGAGCACGTCCTGGTTCCACTGGGCACCACCCCGAGTGCCCGGCCACCTCGAACACAGGTCCCATGGCCTCTATCTAGCAGAGGATGCCCGCCCAGGATGGGGGTGAGGGCCACCCTTTGAAGGTGGCCTCAGGGTTAAGGGAGATGAGGTTATTAGCAAAGTGCCCAGCTGGAGCCTGGCACAAGCGACATGTAAAATCCACCTCGTGACGCTCCCTGCTGGGACCTACCCCGCCCCTCAGCCCTGCTGTGCAGGCCTCCCCCCGGGGCTGCAGCCAGACCGTTCACCCGGAGAGGGGCCACCACTCTCCCCTGCGAGGTGACAGGCCGCCTGGCCCCGGGGACGGGGACAACCGGCCCCGCTGTTGCCGTGTCCTCAGGCCACCTGTGAGGGTGAGGCGGCCGCCCCAGCCGCCCGGCCCGGGACAGACAGCCCAGCCTGAGCTGGTTTCAGGTTGCTTTCTTAGAAGCCTCAGCCGGAGCGAGAACAAAGCTGAACTTTAGGAGAAAGAATAAAATAAAGGCTTGGTTTACACACTCAGGGCCGTGAAAGCAGGACGAGCCCAGGGCCAACCCGCGGGCAGTGGTGGAGAAGAGAAAGGCGGGGGGCCTGGGCAGGCCGCCCCCTTCCCACCCCGACACAATTGCCTCTTCCTTCTGTGCCTCAGTTTCCCCAGCTGTTCTCTCTTCGAAGCAGGGCTTCTGGGCTGGCTACTTACAGAAGGTTCTAAAAACGTGGAGGGAACATCCGAGACCCCTAACTTTGCTCATCCCAGCCATCCTCAAAGCCACTGGACCACAGAGCCCTCCCCCTCATAAAGCCCTTCAGAATGGAACTCGCTTTGGGAAACCCCAGCTGACACCCATAAAGCCAGAGTCCAGCCCCTGCAGCTGTGGCAGCCTCGGTTGGCTGGGGGGTCCCACTCTACACAGACTGCAAGCGCTCCCAAGGAACAAGCGGGGGGCGGGGGGATCCTCTTCTGTGGGCCCTCCCTCAGGGACGGCTGGGAGCTGGGCCTGGGATGACGGGTCGTCCACCAGAGCACGACAAGGCGGCCTGCAGGCAGCGCGGCCCACCGGGGGACGAGAGGAGGACACCGGGGTACAGGCCGTAAGAGTGCAGACATGCATGCACACGGGGCCAAGGGGGCGTCGGAGGAACGCCAGACCCCAAAGAGCCGCCCGCAGCAGGGGCGCGGCGGAGGAACGCAATGTTTCATTTCTGCAGGATCGCTACCAGCAAGGGAAAGGGAGGCGAGATAAATTAAACTAAATAAAAATTATTTTGCAGGATTTAATTTTACCAATCTAATCAGAGGTCTGGACCTTGGCAAACACACAGCCATTAAAGGCACCCACTGTAGGGGAAGTGCGGGGAGGGGGCGCAGGTGTGCCAGGAACATTCTGGAAGCAGTAAAAGGAACACCTCCGGCCCCCAGTCGGGGGCCCATCCCCTCGGCAGCCCCACTGCCCAGCCTCCAGGCCCTGCACCTCAGGACCTTGGCGGGGGGCAGCCAGCCTGGCGACAAGGAGGCAGGGCACCGCAAAGTTGGGGCCAGGCCCTAGTGGTCATGTCTGCCAGGACCACATCCGTCCTGCAGGGCAGCGGGCAGGTCCCTGAGTTGGCACGAACACACATGGGCACTTCGGGGCCCCAGGAATACACTCAGGCCTCCACCCGGAGGCCACAGGAGAGCGTGGGGGGCGGCGGAGGGCTCCCCCTGGCCAGCTGCCATTGGAGCAATGGCCTGGCTTCCCCATTGCAGCCCAGTCTCCAGTTAGCCAACTCTCTGACACTCCAGCCCCAGGCCCTGGCCGATGCTCTGCTTCTCAGAGGGGCAAGGGGGAAGCGGCTGGGGGCTGACCCTTGGGAGGCCCAGGTGCTTGGGTGAAACAAGGCTGCCCACTTGGGCATGACAGCCCCCCGAGAGGTGGGCGAGGTCCCACTCAGTGTGAGCCTCAGGTCTGCATTAAACTTTTAATACCTCCCCAGGCAGGGCTGGGCTGCCATGAGGCTGCTAATGGAAGGGCCAGGGCAGGGCAGCAAAGCTCTGGGTAGGGTGTCAGCTGCCAGGAGCCTTTTCCCTTGGTCCCCACCTGTGTGCCTGGCTCCCAGCCCTATTTCCTCCAGGTGGGTGCAGATGAGGAAGCCAGGGCACCCAGAGGGTGAGCTTCCTGCCCAGGCCTTAGGCCAGGACTACACTTGATCACCCAGCCCCCGCCAGCTGCCTGCTTTCAAAACCCCTCATCCCAGGAAACTTAGGTCATCGGGCGGTGGGGGGCGGGAGGTGCTGACCCTGCTGGGCAGATGGGGCACTGAGGCCTGGACTTGCCTCTGGTGCCCAGGACTCTGCTGCAGAGAAGGGACTCTGACCTCAGCCTCTGTGCCTGGCAGTCCGAGAGTCCCCAGTGCCCAGGGGAGGGGGTGCATAGGCCTCCAAAACCTCAGAGTCACATGGGTCCCCGGCTGTGGCCCCACTTTCTAGACACCCCCACCCCAGGTCACCGCACCCCAGCCTGACAGGCAGAGGTGAGAGGCCTCTTGGGTTCCGCCAGGCACCTGGGCAGCCTCCGCCCAGACCACAGCCTGGACCGGCATCAAGCATAAAAGCCGGTTTTAACTGCACTAACAAATGTTTGCCTGGAAGCTTTTTTTTTTTTCTCAAACAGAGAAGGGCAGCCTGCCAGAATCCGCAAATTCAGAAATGTGCTTCCCAGCCTTTCCCCTGCTACCCCAGGAGGCAGGGTAGGCCCTCAGAGAGAGGGGCATGCACGCAGTTGGCTGGCCCTCCAGAATGATCCTAGCCCCCTGGGGGCCCAGGGCACCAGACGGGGCACCCACAGCTGGGGCCCCATCGGCCCACTGGCTCCAGGACCCCGGAGGCCAGGCAGGGCCTGGGTAGACACACCACCGGGTGGGCCACAGGGCCTTGCGCCACACAGCATGTGGCCTATGTGGTGGGCTCTGATCAGGGTCCAGACTAGGAGTCTGGTGGCCCAGCTCCCTCCTACATGCCACTGCGATGGTGACTTCCTGCCACCAACAGGCCAGCCTCTGACCCTCCACTCAGACATTTCGACTTTGGTGCGGGTCAGAGGTTGGGAGCCAAACAAACAGGGAGTGAACCTAAAGAAACAGCAATGGCCGGGCCAGCGGGGGGACAGGGGCCACCCCCCGCCAGGAGCCTACCTGGACACCCTGTGTCCCGCCGAGCACACAGACTAGCCACCGACGGGTCCAGAAGGCTCGTGAAGAACTAAGCAGTGTTTAGGATAGCGCTGACAATCTCTCTCACCTGTATTTGTAATTTAAATACTGTGAGCTTGAAGGGTGTCCCCCTCGGGCACCGTTTAATAACTTAGAAAGCCGGCTCCGTGCCTGCAAACGGCACCTTCTCCTCCCTCGTGGGCTAAAGCGGGGTCTCCCCTGGTGCCCAGGCTCAAGCTCATGGGGCGGGGGGGGGCATTGAGAGCAAGGGCTGCCCAGGATGTGGAGCCGGGCCTCAGGCGCTGGCCACCCCCCTGGGGTTCCCACAGCACCTCGATGTCCCCTCTGAGGACCGGCAGGGGTCTCGGAAGCAGCCAGGTCCTCAGTGGTGGGTGGCGGGTGGCAGGTGGGGGGTGGGGGGCAAGCGCGCCAGGCTGGGCCGGTCACCCAGACCATTAACAACAGCGCCTCTACACACACTCCGGTCTTTAATATTCATAGCTCTCTTCATCTGCATATCATGCCATAAATAGTCGAGGTAAGACACAAAGCTCCCCTGCATTTCTAATTATGCTTAAAAATCTAATGTAAATCAGACCGACACAGAAATACTAAATCAGCCACTGGCGGGGGTTGGGGGGAGGGCGGGGGGCAGCAATTACGCTGAGATGGGGGCCACATGCATGTACCCCACCTCCACCCCCCCCCCCCCCTGGGTGGCTGCGGGGGTAGCAGGGGTCCAGGACCCCCACCCTCCCCGGCTTGGAGCTGGGCAGCAGCATTCCAGGCCACTCCCAAGCCAGGCTCATCCACGTGGCCCTGAAGAAAAGAGACAGTGAGGGGGCAGGGGACACGCCCGTGGTACCTCAGGGACCCACCCCAGCCCTGCCCCAAGGCCAGCTGGCCTGTCCCACTGAGGGGGTCTGCCAACGGGCCTCCCTGCATCCCCGCACCTGGGCCCCCGGCCCCCCGGCCCACACAGGGCCCCAATCCTGGGCGCCCCGGGCTCCACACCCAACCAGCTCTACAGAAGAGCCTGACTCCATGGCAGAGGAGGGTCAGAGCCCATGTGGCCCAGGGCAATGCCTGCTTGGGGGTTGGGGGCGGGGGACGGAACTGGGCAGCCGGGAACCGCAGGCAGAGCATCAAGCCACAGAAGGGCGTGGGGACAGGACTGGAGGGGACAGTGGGTCCCCTGAGCCCCAGGGGGGCTCCAGCCCTGCCTGGCAGGAGAGGCCTGGGGCAGCCTTGGCACTGCCCCCTGGGCCCAGTCCTGTCTGCGGGAGATGCAGAGCAGGGCTTCAGAGCAGATGCCCAGGGCCATTCAAAGCCCATCAGGCCCTGCCACCATGGGTGGGCACCAGAGGGGTGTCCGGGACCCCCACAGGTGGCCCTGACACCAGATCTCAGGGTCTCTGCAGCTGGGACAGTGTGATCACCTGGACGGGGGAGCCCAGGAGGAGCAGGGCCAGAGGCAGGTAACCCGGCCTCCATCAGGGCAGGCATCTGCCTCCCACCCCTCATCCCGGCCCTCAGCTTCCTGGGCAGCCCCAGGAGGTGGACTGGTGCTCAGCACAGCTTCAGCCCAGTCCCGGGCCCCTGAAATGCAGCCTAGAGTCAGGGCCCCAGGCTGCGCACCCCTGCCCATCCTGGTGCATGGCAGGAAGGCCCCCAGAGGAGCCTGCAGGAGGCCCAGGCCTGGGTGACACGGGGCTACCCCACTGCCTTTAGCAAGACGCAGAGACGCCTGCTGCCCGCATCTGCCTGGCATCACGCCCAGACCTATTTTTAAGCCCATTTACTAGAAATCCCACAAATTAAAGGAAATACGGATAATGCAGTCAGAATCCTGGGGGGCAAATAAAAGCTGCACATAGTCGTCCTCCTGCTCCAGTGTGAGAATCTCCACCACAAACCAGATCTCCCCAAACTGCCCCAGGGATGCAGGCGCATCCTGCATAGGAGGAAGGTCCAGCGCACCCTGGGACTGCAGGCACGGGCCGCGGCCCACGGCAGCGCCGTAAAAGGCAATTACCTCTATGAAAAATAAAGGCTGCAAATACAGACACCAGACTTTATGGCCCAGGAACGCCCATCACCAGTAGCTACCGATAGCACGTCAAGATGGCACGTTCTCTCCCCGAGGTGAGGCCAGGCCCCCAGGACAAGCTGGCTGGCCAAGGTGAGGGGCTGAGAGGCCCAGGCCTGCTGGCCTCCAAGGTCGAGGGTCGTCCTGCAGGCTCACTGGCCTGTCAGCGCCCAAAGCTGTCAGGACACACGGCCAGGTTGCTCCCGAGGAAAACGCCCCAAAGGCACAGCTGGTGGCCACCAGCCCCTGCAGACCCGCAGCACCCCGGGGCCTGTCCTCCCAGCCCCCAGGCCTCCAGGGCCCCCTCCCCTGCTCGCTCCACTGGCCAGGCAGCCAGGTGTCCGCTCTCCAACCACCCCTTCACCAGAACCTCCCCCTCTGCATCCTGACACGTGGGTGCCCTGAGAGACTGGGGGTTGGGGGTCTGCACAGGTGGAAGGGGAGCTGCGGATGGGGAGGCGTGTGTCTGTGCGTGTGCGTGTATGTGTGTGTGCACATGTGTGTGCATGCATGTGAGCACACATGTGAGCAAGTATGTGTTTGTGTGTGCACACGTGCACATGTGTATGAGCTGTGTGCATGTAAGTACATGTATGTGTGAGCAAGTGTGTGTATGTGTGTTCGTGTTGCATACATGTATGCGTGTGTGTGCATGTAAGTGCATGTGTGTGTGAATGTGCGCGTGTGCAAGTACATGTATGTGTCTCTGTGTGTGCAGGTGTGTAAGTTACATGTGTGTCGATGTGCACGTGTGTGTTTGTGTGTGTGCAGGCGTGTGAGTCCATGTATGTGTGTGCATGCATGTGAGTATGTGTTTGTGTGTGCACACGTGCACATGTGTATGAGCTGTGTGCATGTAAGTACATGTATGTGTGAGCAAGTGCGTGTGTGTGTGTTCGTGTTGCATACATGTATGCGTGTGTGTGCATGTAAGTGCATGTATGTGTGAATGCGCGCGTGTGTGAGTACATGTATGTGTCTCTGTGTAAGTTACATGTGTGTCGATGTGCACGTGTGTGTTTGTGTGTGTGCAGGCGTGTGAGTCCATGTATGTGTGTGCATG
>CM035272.1:3289358-3320204 GCA_020226075.1 Hydropotes inermis | reverse complement strand
TGTGAGTATGTGTGCATCAGTGTGAGAGGCAGAAGGACACAGAGACACTCCCAGATGCCCCGGCCTGGGGTCACCCCGTGCATTCTGAGCTGTCACACAGAGGGGACAAGGCCCGCCGGCCCCACCATGCTCCAGGATGGAACAGACCCTCCCCTAGGGGCTGGGGGCAGGAAGCGGCCCCAAGTGGCTCAGCCCCGCCCCAGCCCCGCCTGCTCCCCTGGTGGCCCTGGAAGCCACGGCCACCTGCCAGATGCCAGGTGGTCTCCTGCTGCAGGGGTGGGGGCAGGCGGCTGGAACTGGGGTGGGCCGCGAGGTCCCCCTGCCTCTGGGACCAGACAGGACCCTGCAACTGACATCCCCAGGTACTGGGAGCTCGCCTCACTCGATCTTATTCCGCCCTACAGAGCAAGAGGCTGATACTCATGGCGGGTGGGCAGGCCATGGAGGCATCACCTCAGTCTGCAGGAGAGGCTGGAGGTAGCGGGAAGGGCAGAGGCCCTGCTGCACCTGCTCCTGTAAGACCACCCCAGCCCCCGGCCCCAACGCCAGCCCGTCAGGAAAGGCCAGATGGTGAGGCTGTGCCAGTCCCGTGACGGGCAGGCAGCCAGGTGATGGGCAAGCCCACAGGACACACGAACATCAATTTCAGGTGGACGACAGGCTGTTCAGAGAATTATCAAAAGCTTGGAGATTACGCACAATGTCAAATGTTGACCCTTCACCATCACAGGGGCCACCCACGGGATTGTCCCAGGACAAGGACCCCCGCTGCCCAGGAGAATCACCCGCCTGCTTGTATTCCGCCCAGGCTGTGTCCAGCTATGCGCACACTCGTTCATTTTTTTGTCCAGGAAAGATTTCAAAGACTTTTCTCCACAGAAAAGATACCCCTGGGCTTCCCTGGTGGTTCAGTGGTAAAGAATCCACCTGCTAACGCAGGAGACACGGGTTCGATCCCTGACCCAAGAGGACCCCACATACTGTGGAGCAACTCGGCATCTATACAAGGATCCTGCCTACCGTCTTTAAACAGCCGCACGTGACAGGTGCCCAGGCGGACCCACCTGCAGAAGCAGGTGAGCGGGTTGTGGGCCAAGTCCCCCAGTCTGCCGGTGCCCTGGGGTGTGGTTTGGGCCACGTCCCTTTCCTGCATCGAGGACAGTGTTTGCTTCTGACCTGTGGCCAAAGCAGTGGCCTCCCGAGGCTTGAGGGAAGCCCTGTCCTCACACTGAAGGCAGAACTTCTTCCTGCCTCTGAAAGGTATCCAAGAATTACAGACTCTCTCAAAGAGCTATATCCTTACTGGCTAATAGATAATGAGCAGTTTCATAAGCCAAATGTTTTCGGAATTCCTGGAACATAAAGAAACTTCTAATATTTTAAAGAGGCTAGCGTGTAAGGTGGAGAAGGCAGTGGCACCCCACTCCAGTGCTCTTGCCTGGAAAATCCCATGGACGGAGGAGCCTGGTGGGCTGCAGTCCATGGGGTCGCTAAGGGTCGGACACGACTGAGTGACTTCACTTTCACTTTTCACTTTCATGCATTGGAGAAGGAAATGGCAACCCACTCCAGTGTTCTTGCCTGGAGAATCCCAGGGACGGCGGAGCCTGGTGGGTACCATCTCTGGGGTCGCACAGAGTTGGACACAACTGAAGTGACTTAGCAGCAGCAGCATCATGTAAGGGGGGAGGGGATACTTTTCAGAGAAAGCACTAGCTCAAAAAGCACTTCCATGTAATACCCCAAATTTCTGCAATCAAGGGGAATCCTGGGCAAATGAGACTGCTTTGATAATGGGTTAAAAAGACGACATGATGTCTTTGCTCTGATTTATAAATCCAGCACATATTTGGTTTTCACGATCTGGATGTGTTTTTTCATGAGGGAAGTAGTTACTCTGAATTTCCTAAACTCCATATACTGTTTCAACCAGAGAAGCTAGCACCACTTCTACGCGATGCTCAACATCACGAAAACCATAAAGTGATAAAGTCAACTACACTGCAGAATTCTGACAAACTGGTACCAAAGTTAGTTTTGAATATGTAACACTGGAACACTGCAGTGTTGCTTTAAAACCTGTCAGATAAAAACAACACCACAAAAAAACAAAACAAAACAGAAAAGAAACCCTCTGTCAGACAATCCTAACGTCTCTGTCATCTGAAAGCTCCTGAGAGATAAACAACACATAAACACACTCAGCACCTAAAAAATATTCAACCAGCTAGGAATGGAGGGACTCAATCTGATGGAGGATGTGTGAAAACCCTAAAAGTGACATCATACCCTAAGGTGAAATACTGGACATAAAGGAAAAGGGAAGGAGGTCAGCAATGTACAAGCTCTAACATTCAATGGAGAGAAATCAGGCAAGACAATGAAATAACAGACATATAGCTAGAAAGGGAAAAGAAAACCTATCTCAGTTTATAGACAACATGATCTTGTACGAAGAAAATACTAAGGAATCAACCAAAAGACTATTAGAACTGAGAAACAGGTTCAGCAAGGTTGCAGGATATAAGGTCAATAGATGAAAATCAAATGCATTTATATATACTTACAGTGAACAATCTGAAAATGAAATTCAGTAAGAAATGCCATACATAATGATATAAAAAAATGTAAAATACTTACAAATAAATTTAACAGAAGTAGTATGAAACTTCTCTCATAGCTCAGTTGGTAAAGAATCTGCCTGCCTGAAGAATCTGCAGGAGACCCCGGTTCAATTCCTAGGTCAGGAAGATCCGCTGGAGAAGGGATAGGCTACCCACTCCAGTATTCTTGGGCTACCTTTGTGGCTCAGCTGGTAAAGAATCAGCCTGCAATGCAGGAGACCTGGGTTCCATCCCTGGGTTGGAAAGACTCCCTGGAGAAGGGAAAAGCTATTCACTCTGGTATTCTGGCTTAGAGAATTCCATGAACTGTATAGACCATGGAGTTGCAAAGAGTTGGACATGACTGAGCAACTTTCACTTCACTTCACTTCAGTATAAAACTTACACTTTGAAAACTGAAAAACTTTGTTGAAAGAAACTACAGATTTAAATAAATGGAAAGGTATTCATGTTCATGGATTAGATGTTACATTGCTAAAATGGGAACACTCCCCCAATTGATCGACAAAGTCAATGCACTCCTAATCAAAAGCCCAGCTGACATCTCTGTAGAAACTGACAAGTTAATTCTAAAATTGATATGGAAATGCAAGGGACACAGAACAACCAAAAACATTTATAAAGGAGGAACAAAGTTAGAGCACTCATACTTCTCAGTTTCAAACCTTTACTACAAAGCTACAGTAAGCAAGAAAGTGTGATGTTGGTATCGACATACAGATCAACAGAACTGAACTGAGAGTCTAGAAATAAACCCACGCGTCTACATACAGAACTTAGCTTAAAACAAGTCAAAGACCTAAATGTGAGAGTATAGTTAAAACTATAAAACACTTAAGGAAATACACAGGTAAATATTTCTGACAGTGGATTCTTAGATATGACACAAAAAGCCCAAGGAAGAAAAGAGATAAATTAGACTTCATAAAAATTAAAAAATTTTGTGGTTCAAAGAATACCATCAAGAAAGTGAAAAGATGAAGAATGGGAAGGGGTATCTGTAAGTCACATTTCTGACCAGTGACTTGTGTCTAGAATATATAAAGAACTGACAACTCAACAATTAAAAGACAAATAACTGAATTTTAAAATGGGCAAAGCATCTAAAGAGACATTTCTCCAAAGAAATACACAAGCGTCCAATATGCACATGAAAAGATACTGAACATCATTAGCCATTACAGAAATGCAAATTAAAACCACAATGAAATAGCACTGCACACTCACTGGAATGGCTATAATAAAAAAGGCAGATTAAAATTGTTGGTGATGATGTGGTGGGACTGTACAATGGCATAGCCATTTTTGGAAAATAGTCTGCCAGTTCTTCAAAACAGAGCTAACACATGGCCAAGTAACTCCACTCTGAGGTGTCTACCCAGAAGAAGAGAATATATATGCTCACGCAAAAACGTGTGCATGAACACTCACAGCACCACTATTCACAACAGCCAAATACTGGAAACAACACAAAATGTCCATCAGTGGAAAAATGGATAAACCCAAAATGTGGTCTCTCAATATGATAATATATTGCTCACCATTAAAAAGAATGAGGTAGCGATTCATGCTACAGCATGGGTGGACCTTAAAAAGATGACGCTAAGTGAGAAAACGAGACAAAAAAGGCTACATGTTATGTGATTCCATTTATATGAAATGTCCAGAACAGGCAATTTATACAGACATAAAGTAGACCAATGGCTGCCAAGAACTAGGGGCAGCAAAGTTTAGGGAGAGATGGAGGAAATGAGAGTGACTGATGAAAGGACGGGGTTTCTTTCTGGAGTGATGAAAATGTTCTAAAATTGATTGTGATGATTGTTACACAACTCTCAACAGACTAGAAACCACTGAATTTTACATGGTGTGGAATTATATCTCCATAGAGCTGTTACTAAAACACAGATACATCAAAATAAAATTTTATAAAACATTCAAGTGACCCACTGGAAGGCAAGAGAAAAAAAACAGAGAAATAATCAAGAAACAAACAGGGTCAAACAAAGTAACAAACAGAATCAAAAAATAAAACAGTAGATTTAAGCCTTGACATAGCAATAATTCCATTAAATGTAAATGACCTAAACAGACCAATTAAAAGACAGAGATTGAGCAGATTTTTCTTTTTAGACTCAATAATGTGCTGTCAACCAGAAACTCACTTCAAATATAATGATAAAGGCAAGTTTAAAAAGTATATATAGGGACTTCCTGGTGGTCCCGTCGTTAGGAATCCGCCTGCCAATGCAGAGGATCAATCCCCAGTTCAGGAAGATCCCACATTTCTGGGGCAACTAACCCCATTGGCCACAACTGCTGAGCCTGCACTTGAGAGCCTGAGCTCCACAAGAGAAGCCACTGCAATGGGAAGCCCGTGCATCGCAATTAGAGAGTAGTCCGTACACAGCAAGGAAGACCCAGAACAATCAAAAATAAATACCTTTGTTGTATATTTGAAGCCACTACAACACTGATGTCAACTGCATTTCAATAAAACTTAAAATATTAAAAAGTAAAAAGGGATCGAAAAAGACAAATGATGAAAACATAAAAGAAAACAAAGATGAGGAATTCCCTGGTGGTCCAGGGGTTAAGACTCTGCGCTTCCAGTGCAGGGGGCACAAGTTTGATCCCACACACTTTGTGGCAGCCCTCCCCCTGCACCTCCCCAAAAGAAAAGAAAACAAAGATGTTGTATCAGTATCCAGTAAAACAGATTTAAGAACAAAGAAAATTATCAGAGACACAGAGGGACACTTCACAGTGGCCAAGGGATTATTAATCTCTGAGACTGCATAGCAATCTTACATGTGTACCAGACAATACAACAGCAAAATACATGAAGCGCAAACAGGTAGAACTGGGAAAAAGAAAAAGACAAATTCACAATTAGAGTTGAGGACTTCAAAACTCACTTGAACAACTGATCATCAGATCAGCAGAGTCGCTCAGTCATGTCCGACTCTTTGCAGCCCCATGGACTGTAGCCTGCCAGGTTCCTCCAACACAGACCTAGATAATTAATCCACAAAGATACAGAGAACTAAACATCAACCAATAGGATCTAATCAACATATACAGAATATCCACCCCGAAACAGCAGAATACACATTCTCTTCCAGTACCTAAGAAACTTACACCAAGATAGTCCATGTTCTGGGCCAGGAAAAAAAACTTCAAAAAATCGAAAAGAACTGAAACCATACAGAATGTGTTCCCCAACTGCAATGGGCTTAAACAGGAAACCAATAACAGAAAAGTAATAGGGAAATCTCCAAACTCTTGGAAACAAGTAACATTTCTCTAAGTCATCCATATGTCAGAGAGGAAGTCCCAAAGAAATCAAATTAAAAGAAAATGAAAATATAATATACCAAAACTTGTGGGACACCACGTCAGAGCTACGAGAATTTCTAGCATTGAGTTCATATACTAGAAAAAAAGAAAAGTTTGAAATCAATAAGCTCTCATCTCAAGAACTCACAGAAAGAACAAACAAACCCAAAACAGGCAGAAGGAAGAAAAATAATGATAAAAATAGAAATCAATGAAACAGAAAACAGAAAATCAATAGAGGGGAGAAAGAAATCAATGAAATGAAGCGCTGGTTCTCCGAAAAGATCAATCAAATTGGAAAGCCTCTAGCAAGACTGACAAAGAAAAAAGAGAAAAAAGACAAATCACCAATGTAAGAAATGTTTCAGGTGATATCATTACAGCCCATGCAGACGTCAAAAGAATAATAAAGTAATAACAGGGACGACTTTAACACATAAACTTGACAATCTAAATTAAATGAACCAATTCTTAAGGGGGGCTAGGGCAACTACCACAATGAAACAGAGCATTCAAATAGCCTTATCACTATTTGAAAAATCAAAATTTTAATTTAAAAACTCTCAAAAAAGCAATCTCTAAGCCCAGATTCCCTGGAGAATTCTACCAAGCATTTAAAGGAGAATCAGCACCATATATACAAATAGATATATGTATCTTTTCCAGCAAATAGAGAAAGGAGCTTTCCAATTCATTTTATGAATTACCCTGATACCAAAACCAAACTCTGTACAAAGAAAGAAAAGTACTGACCAGTGTCCTTCGTGATACAGATGCACAGTGAAAGCGAAGGTTGCTCAGTCGTGTCCGACTCTTTGAGACCCCATGGACTATACACTCCATGGAATTCTCCAGGCCAGAATACTGGAGTGGGTAGCCTCTCCCTTCTTCAGGGGAATCTTCCCAACTGAGGGATCGAACCCAGGTCTCCTGCACTGCAGGCAGATTCTTTACCAGCTGAGCCACCAGGAAAGCCCATGAATACTGGAGTGGGTAGCCTATCCTTTCTCCAGCGGATCTCCCCGACCCAGGAATCAAACCGGGGTCTCCGGTTTGATTGGATTCTTTACCAACTGAGCTATGAGGGAAGCCCTCCTCAACAAAATATTAACAAATAGACATTAGCAACATGTAAGAGGAATTATATACCACAATCAAATGGGATTTATTCCAGGGATGTGAACTGGTTCAATATCCGAAAATCAGTGAAAGCACATGAAAATATCATTCAATGCATAAGAAAGCTGTGAAAATACTCAATATCCACCCATGATAAAATCTCTCAGAGAATTTCCTGAACTCGATACTGAGCATCTACAAAAATCTCCCAGTTAACGCTTTCTCCTCAAGATGGGGAACACAGCAAGGATGCCTGCTCACCACTCTTACTCAACACAGTGAGATGAGGCAAGAAAACGACACAGATTGGCAGGAAGAAATAAGGGTGTCCCTGCTTGCAGATGATAGGGATGTCTTGGTAGACAATCCCAGGGAATCTACCAAAAAGTCCTAGGACAAATAAGTGAGACTATCAAGGTCACAGGGTATACAAGCAATTGCAATTCCATGTACTAGCAATTACTAAAATTTAGACTGCAATACCACCTACAATCACACACAGAAAAATATACCGACACGTAAATCTAACAAAACATGTACAGGACTTGGATGCTGAAAACGACAAATTCCTGATGAAAGAAATCTAGGTCTACATAAACGGAGAGACATACCATTTTCACCGACTGAAAGACTCAACACAGTAAAGATGTCAGCTCTCCCCAAATTGATATCCAGGTTTAACACAATTCTTTTCAATTTCCGAGCAAGGTTTTTTGTAACCATAGACAAGATAATTCTAAAATTCATATAGAAAGGCAACAGAAGTAGAATAGCTAAGACCGTTTGGGAAAATAATTATGTGGGAGGAATCAGTCTACCTGATTTTAAGACTTACTATGTAGCTACAGTAATCAAGACTGTATGAGGAGAGACAGGCCAACAAACAGAATAGAGAAACCCCAAGACAGACTCACAAACATGCCCCACTGACGTGTTACAAAGACGCAGACCAATCGGTGACGGACAGACAGCCTCTCAGCAAGCAGTGGCAGAGCAACACCACACCCAGAGGCAGAAAAAAAAAAGTGACCCCCAACCTAAACCTCACACTGACACAAAAATTAATCCAGAACAGATCAGAGCCTAAATATATAACTTAAAACCAGAAGAAAGCACAGGAGAGTATCTTTGGGATCCAGGACAATGCAAATACTTTTTCTGTAAGGAAAAACTGATAAACTTGACTACTTTATCCAAATTTAAAACTTCTGCTTGGAACCCCTTATTGCAACAAAATGTTTAAAAAAAAACAAAACAATATGGAACAAGAGGAGAACACACACTCTCACTACTTCTCTTCAACATAGTATTGGAAGTCCTAGCCACAGCAGTCAAGACAAGAAAAATAAATAAAAGGCATCAAAATTGGAAGGACGGAGGTAAAACTGTCATTATATGCAGATAACATGATACTACACATGGTTTTCCATAAAGAAAATCCTAAGACTCCACAGAGAAAGTGCTAGAAATGATAAATTCAGCAAGGTAGCAGGATTTAAGATTAAAATACAGAAATCTGTTGCATTTCTTTATACTGACAATGTAGTATCAGAAAGGGAAAGTGAAAAAAAAAATCACTTTATAAATTGCATCCAAGAAATAATACTTAGGAATAAACCTGATCAAGAAAGTAAAACACTCACAAGTTAAGAACTGTAAAACACTGATACAGGAAATCAAAGACGATTCAAAGAAATGGGAAAATATCCCATGCTCTTGGATTGGGAGAATTAATATTGTTAAAATGGCCATACTAAAAAAAAAAAAAAAAAAAATGGCCATACTATCCAATCTACAGATTTAATGTGATTCCTATCAAATCACCCATGATTTTCACAAAACTAGAAGAAATAATCCTACAATTTATATGGAACCATAAAAGACCCAAAATTGCCAAAGCAGTCCTGAGGAAAAAGAACAAAGCTGGAGGCATAACCCTTGCAGACTTCAGACAATACTACAAAGCAATAGCAATCAAATAAGCTCAAAGAGTAATCGAATAATCAATAAGCTCAGTTGGTAAAGAATCTGCCTGCCATGCAGGAGATCCAGGTTTGACTCCTGGGTCCAGAAGATTCCCCTGGAGAAGGAAACAGTAACCCACTCCAGTATTCTTGCCTGGAAAATCCCACGGACAGAGGAGCCTGGCGGGCTACAGTCCATGGGGTTGCAAAAGCTGGACATGACTTAGCAACTAAACCACCACAGTCAATTAATCTATGACAAAGGAGACAGGAATGTACAATGGGGAAAAAAAAGAATGTAAAATGGGAAAAAGACAGTCTCTTCAATAAGAGGTGCTGGGAAAGCTGGATGTGCTTGCAAGCTCAGTCACTGAGGTATGTGAGACTCTTTGCAACCCCATGGACTGTAGCCCGCCAGGCTTCTCTTTCCATGAGGTGCTCCAGGCAAGAATACTGGAGTGGGTTGCCACTTTCTCCTCCAGGGGATCTTCCCGACCCAGGGGTTGAACCCAGGTGTCCTGCATTTTCTGCACTGCAGGTGAATCCTTTATCACTGAGCCACCGGGGAACCCCAGAAAGCTGGACAGCCTCCTGTAAATCAATGAAGTCAGAACATGCTCACATCATATACAAAATATAAGGCACAGAGGAGGACATAGGCAAAACATTCTCTGACATAAATCATAGCCGTATTTTATTATGTCAGTCTATCCATAAAAACAAAAATAAGCAAATGGGACCTAATCAAATTCAAAAGTTTTTGCACAGCAAAAGAAACCATAAACAAAATGAAAAGACAACCTACAGAATGGGAGAAAACATTTGCAAATGATGCTACCTACAAGGGGTTAAGTTCCAAAATCTACAAACAGTTCATACAACTCAGTAACAACAACAACAAAAAGGAACAATCAAAAAGTGGGCCGAGGACCTAGGTAGGCATTTTTCAAAGAAGACATACAGATGGAGAACAGACACATGAAAAGATGCTCAACATCACTAACTATGAGCAATGCAAATCAAAGCTACAAGGAGGTATCAGCTCACACCAGTCAGAATCAGTTCAGTTCAGTTCGGTTGCTCAGTCATGTCTGACTCTCTGAGACCCCATGCACTGCAGCACTCCAGGCTTCCCTGTCCATCACCAACTCCTGGACCTTGCTCAAACTCATGTCCATCGAGTTGGTGATGCCATCCAACCATCTCATCCTCTGTCACCCCCTTCTCCTTCTGCCCTCAGTCTCTCCCAGCATCAGGGTCTTTTCCAAGGAGTCAGCTCTTCGCATCAGGTGGCCAAAGTTTTGGAGTTTCAGCTTCAGCATCAGTCCTTCCAATGAACACCCAGGACTGATCTACTTTAGGATGGACTGGCTGGCTCTCCTTGCAGTCCACTGGTCTCCAGTCAGAATGGGTATCATCAAAGAATCTACAAACGAATCTGGAGAAGGTGTGGAGAAAAGGAAACCCCGTTAGACCACTGATGCAAATGTAAACTGGTATAGCCAATGATGGAAAACGGCATGGAAGTTTCTTAAAAAACTAAAAATAAGAGTTTCCACGTGCTCCAGAAAGCCCACTCCTGGGCATATACCCAGACAAAACTTGAAAAGATACGTGCACCCCAATGTTCCCAGAAACACGATGTACATCAGCCAAGACATGGAATCAACCTAAACGTGCATCGACAGAGGGCTGGATAGAGAAGATGTGGTGCAGACACACGTGGAACGCCGCTCAGCCATGGAAAGAAAGAAAGAATGTTCACCTGCAGCCACAAGGATGGACCGAGAGCTGATCAGACCAAGCGAAGTCAGTCACTCAGAGAAAGACGACGTGATATGATATCACTTATATGTGGAATCTAAAGTATGATACAAATAAACTTTTTTCCTAAACCAGAAACAGACTCACCAAGAAAAGACTTGTGGTTGCCAAGATGGAGGGGGTCTGGGGAGGGTTGGATTGGGAGTATGGAACCACCAAACACAAACTACTATATACAAAATAGATAAACGCCAAGTCCTACTGCATAGCACAGGGGACCATATTCAGTATCTTATAATAAACCATAATGGGAAAGAATATGACAAAAGAATATAGTACAATATCTTATAACAAACCACAATGGAAAAATAATATATATATAACACTGTGCTATACATCAGGAACTAACACAATCTCATAAATCAACTTATGCTTCAATTAAAGAAAAATCAGAGAAGAATATTGATAACATGAAAAAAAACTATATTATGTTATGTGAAGACATCAAAGTGTAAAACCAAATGCATGCTCAGAACCCAGTTTTTAAAATAAATGGTACACATATACACACCCTTAGACAGCTAGGAGATCAAACCAGTCAATCCTAAAGGAAAATAGTCCTGAATATTCACTGGAAGGATTGATGCGGAAGCTGAAACTCCAAAACTTTGGCCACGATGCGAAGAGCCGACTCAATGGAAAAGACCCTGATGACTGGGAAAGACTGAGGGCAGAAGGAGAAGGGGGTGACAGAGAATGAAATGGTTCGATGGCATCACTGACTCAAGGGACATGGGTCTGAGCAAACTCTAGGAGATAGTGAAGGACCGGGAAGCCTGCCGTGTTGCACTCCATGGGGTCACAGAGTCAGACATGACTTAGCGACTGAACAACAATACATACACATGTGCTGGAAAAAAAATTAAAAATTGGCTAAAGTCATGGATGAAAGTGAAAAGTGAGAGTGTTAGTCGCTCAGGCATGTCTGTTTCTCTGCGACCCCATGAACTGCAGTCTACCAGGCTCCTCTGTCCATGGAATTCTCCAGACAAGAACACTGGAGGGGGTTGCCATTCCCTTCTCCAGGGGATCTTCCCAAACCAGCGATCAACCCTGAGTCTCCAGCATTGCGGGCAGATTCTTTACTGTCTGAGCCATGAAAGAGGACACACAGATGACAAATTAGCACATGAGAGCTGTCCACCACCTTTGGCCATCCAGGAAATGCAAATTGCTACAACGAGATGCACTACAGACTGATCAGAAGGACTGAAATGAAAAACAGACACGCCAAACGCTGGCAAGGGGGGGCGGGGCGCGAGAAGGACCGCTTAATGAAACACAGACGGGAGCAGCTGGTGGCTGTCACAGCCCAAGAGGGGCGGAGGCAGGAGGCGTGGGCGGCTACGGGTCCCCACAAAGGGCCCACTGCGTCTCTCGGCTGTCTTTCTTCATACCAACTTTATCAAGATAAGACTCCATCAAGCAAGACTCCATCACAGGGATGGACCACTTCTGTTCACCCATTCTGTACTATTCACAAAAAAAGCATGGGAATCTATAATAATCTCAAAATACAAAGCTAAAGACAGAGCAGGAACTGTGTGGTCTAGCAACTTAAAATTCCCCAGGTCCTCATTCACCCTAACACCCTATGCGAGCGTGCTAAGTCCAACTCTTGGCGACCCCATGGACTGTGGCCAGCCAGGCTCCTCTATCCATGGGTTCTCCAGGCAAGAAGACTGGAGTGAGTTGCCATGCCCTCCTCCACGGGATCTTCCCGCCCCAGGGACTGAACACGTCTCCTGTGGCTCCTGCACTGCAGGCGGAATCCTTACCTCCGAGCCAGCAGCGAACACCCCATACTGACATTAAATTGAGTTAACTACTCATGTTTAAATAGCTGGATAATTTGTAAGTATAGGATCCAAACCCTGGTCAGTAAGCCGGGCTTTAAGACATACTCTGCTTCTTAACATGTGTTCATCAGATCCCATGCCCCTATATCTGGCCACTCTAACAAGATGTGAGAGGCACGTGTGTGTGTGCATGCATGTGTGTGTGTGTGTTGGGGGGGTTGCTGACAGGCGTGCTCTGGGTTTGCCCAATGTGCTCAGACGTTTGTGCAAGACACACAGGTCCCCATATGTCCCTCCCGTCACCTGCAGTCCTCTCAGTCAGGAAGAGTTAAAAGGTGCAACTTGGGACTTCCCTGGTGGTCCAATGGCTAAGACTCTGCTCTCCGAATGCAGGGGGCCTGGGTTCCAACCCTGGTCAGGGAACGAGAGCCCACATGCCATACCTAAGAGTTTTCATGAAGCAATTAGGACCCAGCACGGCCAAATAAGTGAAAAATTAAACTTTTTCCTTTCTTAAGGGGGCTACTAGCAGGCACTTCTCTGGTGACTCAGATGGTAAAGCGTCTGCCTGCAATGTGGGAGACCCGGGTTCAATCCTTGGGTTGGGAAGATCCTGTGGAGAAGTAAACGGCAACCCAATCCAGTACTCTTGCCTGGAAAATCCTATGGACAGAGGAGACTGGTAGGCTACAGTCCATGGGGTCGCAAAGAGTCAGACACGACTGAGCGACTTCACCAGCAGGCACTTCAGTGGCCAAGAAGCTGGGGGCACATTGAAGGGTGTGTCATTCTGCCCGAAATGAAATGTCTGGTTGCTCCAGCAAGTGAGAGGGGACAGATAAAGACTAGGATGAGTTCAGGGAGCGCTGTGGGAGGCCCATAGAGAATAACATTTCCCTGCATTTATAATGCCCAGGTGGCTCAGATGGTGAAGAATCTGCCTGCAATGGCAGAAGACCTGGGTTAGATCTCTGGGTCAGGAAGATCCCCTGGAGAAGGAAATGGCAACCCTCCAGCATTCTTGCCTGGGAAATCTCATGGACAGAGGAGCCTGGTGGGCTATAAGTCCATGGGGTCGAAAAGAGTCAGACACGACTGAGTGACTCACACACACATAACACCTGGACAGGATGAGGCTGAAAAGACGTCATGAAATGTTAAAATCCGGGCGTGATTTGCTTGGCTTTGACGGGCTTATTTGTAAGTGTTGAGTGAAAATGGCAGCTGGTGCTGGTGTGTAGGGCCTACCACCCTGCAAGACGAGGTGATGGGGGTGGTTCACTGTCACTCTGCAAGATGAGGTGAACAGGGCAGGGCGGGGGGTGTTCACCGCCACCCCGACAGCTGGTCCAAGTCACCCCAGCATAACTTTCAGTACTTTGCACCAGCCACGACATTTTTAAAAAGTTAACAATCTCCACTCCCAAAGCACTTAGGGTTCCCTATAAAGGTGTTATGATTTCTAACATTATTTTTCTAAACGTATCATCCTTTCAATTAACAGGCAGCTAGGCTAAAGCCACGCGTTGTCCCACTTGATCTAACATCCACGTCTCTTCTGATAATGATACCGACTTCACTTTCCCCAAATCAGACCCTGAAGTAAATGAAGTCAGATTTTATGTCTGACTGTTCCCTGCAGTTTCCCAGAGTCCGTCACAAGCATCTGTTTTCAGCCGATGAACAGGGGAATGCTTGACGTGGTATGCCCTATGATCCTCAATCCACAGGAAGAAGTGCACAGAAGAGGCATCGAGTCCAGAGCGATTATCCTGGGCTCAGCTTGGCCCAATGAGAGCCACCTATGGGAACAGAATCCTCACGTTCCCTTCCAGGAGCTCCATGCCAGTGTCTGTCCCCACCATCCCCTACGCTCTTTCTCAGGGAAACAGCGAGCAAAGCCTCACATTATGGTTCCGCTCAGCGCCCATGCAGAGTGTCCCTTCCCTGAGGCTGACCCTGCTGGCTGCCCCGTGAGAGAAGCTGATCCCATCCAGTCACCTGCAGGTAGCTTCTGCCCCCTGGAAGCTGCAGGCCAGAAGAGGGTTGTCCACAAAATCATGCTTGCCCGCTGTCATCTCCCACAGAGGCGCCCTGCACCGGCTCACCCTTAGACAACCGTCACCCCGCTAGTGAAGCGAGAGGTCTCCAGACACTGTGAGGTCCACAAGGGACAGGCTGCTGACCAAGATCCGCAGTGACCGAGTCCTAATGCGGGGCTGATCTGGGAATGTTGGGCAAGAGAACCCTCCTCTTCCGCCCGGATGCAGCTGAGGCCCTCCATGCAGCAGATTCACTTCTACAGACTACACAGAACGTTCTGGACACTGTGTGCCCTCTCCCCGAGGCTTCAGAATTCAGAAACAAATACTTTTCCAGAGTCCCTTTACCTTTCATGGCAATGTAGCTCTTGGCAGCAGTTCCATGGGAATCTGGCCTCTTTCACTCCCTGATGGAGCTGGGCGGCTGAGCCTAACCCGAAGGCCACCGCTGGCAACATGCATGGGCTCCCGAGCTCCAGGATGGGGCTGGGGGGGCTGGCGTTCACTAAGAACAAAAACCCACCTCTGCAGTGAGCGAGGTTCCTGAAAATGGATCAGAGCTTCTTTGTGAAAGGCAGAGAGACCGAGCAGCTTCAGTGGTTGCCCAGAGCCCAACCGCTCGGGGGCTCCTCTTAACCACAGCATGTTATGAATCAGAACACGAAACCGACTTCTAAAAACTGTACTTGGAAATGATGATCACAAAGGGAGGCCGAACAACTGTCAAAAACTTGGAAATACGGTAAAGAGCTGTGACCTCTCCATGTCCCAGGAGGGACCGCCTGATGAGGCCACCAGGCTTGTTTCATCCTCTGGGGGACTGAGGTCCCTCTGCTGGGTTACTATCTCACCCTGCCTGCATCCCAGACCCTGTGACGTGCTAACACTTCAACAAGGTGGGCAGAGAGATGGAGCTGGTGATTTCTGCCCAGGAGCAGAGAGAGTCCCAAAGGGGCGGGTGTCCTTGTCTGGGGACCCTCAGCGGCTGTGTAACTAACTGAACAGTCTGAGTGCAACACTCCTTCCTCGGGGACTATAAACACACACAGCTCCTCAAACGCTCTTTGAGTGAGCTTTCCGGCTCAAACCACGAAAAAATATTGCCACCCCTTAAGGGGACCCAGGTTCGATCCTTGGGTCGGGAAGATCCTCTGGAGAAGGGAATGGCTACCCACTCCAGTATTCTTGCCTGGACAATTCCGCGGACAGAGAAGCCTGGTGGGCTACAGTCCACGGGGCTGCAAAGAGTCAGACACAACTGAGCAACTAACACTTCACTTTCACTTAAAAAAGAAGGGAATCTGTTGATAGACTGTATTTCATTGAACTCGAGCGTTCAAAAAGCCCACCGCTGAGAGCGAAAAGGCTGCAGGGAGGGGGTATTTGCAATGTCTTTAACACAGAGGCTGTGTACTCAGAACACCTAAGCATTCTCTAAGTCAGTAAAGAAAGGGAGGCTCCGGGAGGGGGAGGGAGGCCAAGACCTGAATGGGGCTCACAAAGAGAAGACCAAAGAAGGCGGGCGGGGCACCTGTCGCAGGGGTGCGCGTCAGCCACACACTCCTGCCTCCTGGCGCCTCCCCTCACCCCGAGGTGTCCACCCAGCACTCACACCTGGGACCTCCCTAGCAGAGGGTGTCCACAACAGCCCCGAAGCGAAAAAGACACCGGGCCCTCAAGAGGTTAGATACTGAAATTGTGGAAGAGCCCCCTGCAGCATCATCTACCAGGAGCCCTCCAGACTCGTGCCTGCGGGACACGTCTCAGAATCCACGCTGAGCAGAAGCCGGGCCCTCTCTCTACAGGAGGTTCAAGAACAGTGAGCTCTCCCATCATGTGATGCAAAGAGCCGACTCACTGGAAAAGACCCCGACGCTGGGAGAGACTGAAGGCCAGAGAAGGGGGCGGCAGAGGATGAGATGGTCAGATGGCATCACCGACTCAGTGGACATGAATCAGAGCAAACTCCGGGAGACAGTGGAGGACAGAGGAGCCTCGAGTGCTGAGACCACGGGTCACAAAGGATCAGACAGGACTTAACAGCTGAACAGCAAACAAAGCTCTTCCGAGCGCTAGAGGTTCGAGGTCTGGGTGGGGACCTGGGAGCCGAGCCTTCCCCGTCACACAGGTGTGCTGGCTGCACAAAAACACATCACGCCGTGCATTTGAGATCGGTGTGCTTTCTTAGGCGTCCTGGCCAAGTGTGCATAAAATACCCACATAAACGGTAATAAAAGATGAGCGGAAGCAGTTTAAGAACTGAACAAGGAGCTTAAACATTGCTTTGTACTCATTACACAAAGGTGTGCTTTTTAAAGGAGAAAATCAGATAAATACAATCACTCTATTAATAGATTTTTGATCATAAAGCCTTCAGCGCTGCATATAAAAACCCGTGTACAACTTTTAAAAAGTATAGTGCTGGGGAGGAGGCAATGCCCACCCCCAGACCATGTGTCCACAGGCCCATGGACCAGGCACACCCCCCACCATGCAGAGGGGCAGCCCAGGGCTACCCAGGACCCTCACTCCCACAAGTCCTGACCCAGAAAACCTCAGGCCCTTTGAGCTCAGTACCCAGTTTCCATGAGAAAAGCAGACAAGTCTGTGTGTGCAAGAGGCTCCCTCAATCACCCCAGACTTTGTTTCAATGGCCTAAATTCCCAGGGCCTGTGTCCTCTTTGAATTCAAGGTTAGGAGAAATACCACCACCCCGTTTTACAGACGGGGAAACTGAAGCCCTGGGTAGGGAAGGAACTTGCTCACTGGCCTGAGACCTGGACCCTGGATCTTGGGAGTGGATTTGAGGCCTCTGCATCCACAGATAAGAATCAGGACAAAACGCTCCTGGGCCAAAAGCAAGAGGCCAGAGAGGGGAGGACGAATGCTCAGGCTCAGGCCCCAGGTGTTGGCCACAGGGGCTGAGCGAAGCCCAGAAAAGAGTCGCCGAGGTGGGTGGGGGGGGGTGGGTCATGAGTCCTTGAGGCCATAGCACAGCCCACTGCCCAGTCTCCTCTGCTTGCTCCAGGGAGAAGCCCCCCACCGCACTCAAGGCCCCCAAGGTCGGGGGAGGTGCAGGGGAGGCTGGGGGGCCAGCGCTCATGAGGCCCGCCTGCCCCGGGAGGTCCCGAGAGCTGGGTGCCACCCGCCAGCAGCCGTCATGTCACCGCACACGGCAGCTGCCACCGCACCTCTGCGATTCCTCACGCTTCCCCTGGGAGCACTGAAGGTAAATACGTTAATTTGACTTCAATCATGGCTTTTTAAAACGAAGTGCACGCTATATTAATTTAGGGCACAGAACCTGGAAACTACTCACGCGTGTGTCTGAGCCTCCCAGGCTGGGCAAGGGGAACCTGGCACACGAAGGGACCGAGGGGGCAAGAAGGAGGCTCACCCACCAGATCCCCAAGTGTGAGCTGCAGCGGGGACCTGAGCCCCAGAGGCCCAGCCCAGCGGCATCGGCCGGGGGGCTGCGCCTCAGCTTCGAGGCGGAGGACACTCCCTCTGCAAGGGGCCCGAGGCAAGCGGGGCAGGGTCTGCAGGCCCGCGGCGGCCCAGGGCACTCGGGAGGGCCTGGCTCCCTGGTTCCTCCGTCCATGACCATGTCTAGGCACAGCCTGGAGGCAGGATCCAGCCCGTGACTGTGGGACCCCAGGTCCGCCCCTTGTCACCTCTGTCTCCAGCCTCACAGGCTCTTTACAGGGGCCCATGGGTCAGCCCACTGACTGGGGTCTTAGTGAAAATGTTAGTCGCTCAGTCGTGTCCGACTCTTGGTGACCCCATGGACCGTAGCCCATCAGGCTCCTCTGTCCATGGAATTCTCCAGGCAAGAATACTGGAGTGGGTTGCCATTCCCTTCTCCAGGGGATCTTCCCGACCCAAGGATTGAACCTGGGTCTCCCGCATTGAGGGTAGACTCTTTACCGACAGAGTCACCAGGGAAGTGCTGTTAATGCCAGACAGCGAAGAACTGCCCAGCCCAGACTGCATGGGATCAGCCAACAAGGATACTGGTACCCTGCTCATCTTATTTGGGAAGGTGCTGTAGGTGGGGGGGCGGTCTCCTCTCCAGACACCTGGTAGGGGGTGAACACCAATGCCCCAAGCAGGAAGGGCCAGGGACAGGACCCCAGCCCGCTGTCCGAGCAGGTGGCCTGTGGGTGGCACAGACTCAGGCCAGCCCCACCTGGGACCCGCCAAGCCGCCCCACACACGGGGGTGGGGGGGCGTGTGATGTTCTTCCACACAGCGCACTTTGGCGTGACCGGGCTGCACGTGAGAGAAACAGACCCGTTCCCAGCACTAGTGTTAAGATGACTTTACATTTAAGAATAAGTAAGGAACCACACCTGTGCTATTCATCACCGTGATGACAGCCATCAGAAGACCTGCTGGTCTGTCTCCATCACAAGCAGCCCTGGCCGTGGTCTCAGGAACCACCCCGCCCCCACACACACACCGGGGCAGGAGCCTGCCCACTGTCCCTCAGCCCCCCGGGGACCGCCAGCGCCCCCCTCCCCCAACGGGAGACAGGGGCCAGAGAAAGAAGCCGATCCAGAAACACAGCAGCCTGGGGCCAAGGATCTCCCGTAGTCTCGGGGAGAAGAAACAGTGTTCATATGAAGTGAACTTCAGATGCTCTGGGACTGACGAGGGACGTGGGGATGAGTTAGTTCCCAAGGAGAAAGACCAAACGCACTCGGAACCGGGAGGACCACCATGGGACCTCCCAGGCCGCTGGAAAAACCCAGAGGGAAGGGCAGCCGGGTGGACACAGGCCAGCCGGCTGCCCACGGGCTAACCCGGCCCACCACGTGAACCAATGCCCTGCACACACTGTTCCCCAGGCAGCCTGGGCCGGCCAGGCCAGCGCGCCAGGCCAGCCTCGGCCCGTCCTCTCGCTAGGCCGGGCAGGTGCTCCCCCTGCGCCAGGCCATCCAGGGAGGCGGTGCCCGGCGCCCGCTTCCACTGCGGCTCTAACGAATTCCCTCGTGAGGTTTCTTGGAAATCAGTTGCTGCAATGTAATCACAGCTGCCGGGGCTCGGAACAGGCCCGCTCGGGGGCTCCGTGTGGTTATAATTATTACGAAATCGCAGTTAAGAAATAGTGAGGAGGAACCGAAACCTTGAGGAATACCCAAGAGCCGGGGGGTGGCGGTCCCACCACCACCCAGGACAAGGACACGCTTGCCCCTTCCTACTCATCCCCCGTGCAGCCATCCTGACCCACGATCAGTCCACCTGATGACCTGGGCCAGGGAGCCACTGCTGCCCTGGGGAATCCAGGCATCTTTATCCTGCCCCGCCTGCCCAGGGCAGCACCCTGGACCCCTAAGAATCCCAAGAGTGGGCAGAGCTTTCCCACCCCTGGGTCTGCTCTGACTCACCCCTGGGTCCATTTCCCTCCATGAAATAAGCAGGCACGAGACACTCTCCAAAGACCCCTCGGCCCTGACGTGACCTGACCGCTGCTCCGGGCAGCTCATCACCCAGGGAAGACAATGACTGCCAGGCTCTCCCTGCAGGGCGTGGGGTGTGGTTCCCCCAAGAGGACAATGGCAGTAGGCGGGCGGGGGAGGGTTGTCTGATGAAAGGGAACAGCCAGCAGGTCACCCCAAGCCTCCACCTCGGGGTCTTGAGTCAGCGGCTGGACCTGCCTCTTCCTGGGTGGGCGAGGCCCTCGGGGTCACGCCCAGCAACACAGAAGGGAGCCTGCAGAGCAAGCCCCTCTGTGCGTGCCTGCCGAAACCCCACCTGCTCCCCAGGCGGTGCCCCCTGCTGGCACCAGACTCCACCCCCACTGCTGGAGCGGGAGGAAGGCCTGGCCCTGCCCAGAGCCCCAGAGACAGGTGGGCAGGTGGAGCGGTCCTGAGCTGCCCCATCCAACCAGCACCCATCAGCGGCCAGCGGGCCACTGCAGGGAAGGCCATCTCACCACCAGAACAGCCCCACTGGCCACACCCAAGCTCCGGGGTTCGCTCCCATCCTCCCCAAAATGAAAAACAGACATGCTTTCCATAAGAGGTGACGTTATTTTGCTAACTTAACCTTCCCGTGTGGACCACGTCTGACTAGGGTTTCATGCTGACAGCCTCAGTTCTGTCAAACTCCAGAGGAACTCCTAATCCATCAGACACACATGCTGACATGAAAGCCATCAGACCAACCCCCCACTGCCCTGTCCGATGGAGACCTCTACGTGGGCAAAGAACCTCTCTGGCACCGGGCTAGGAACCTCACGAGCCTCTCAGCTGTAGAAAAGGGGCCATCCCGCCAGACTGCAGGCCTGGGCACCCCATCTGCCCCCAAGAGAGAGGAGCCAGAGGCCAAAACAGCCGGGCTGGGGGTTCTAGAGGAGCCTGGACAGGAGGTCAGAGGGCCAGGGTGGAATCTACGATCAGGAGACACGGGGATGAGATGGCTATTCCTTCCAAGACTGGGGTGGGGAGGTGGGCACAGAGGCTGGTAGACAATTCAACCTCGACTCCTCTACAGGGCTGAACAGGGTCCCCCAAATTCACGTCTGCCTGGGACCTCAGAATGTGACCGTAAGCAAACCGGGGTCTCCGCAGGTGTGACTGGTCAAATGAGGTCTTGGGCACCCAGCGTGGGCCCCGAGGCCAATGACTGGTGTCCCAAGAAGAGGGGAATCTGGACACAGAGGGGAAGCCCTGTGGCCCAGAGCTGCGAGACGCAGCAGGGAGCCCCGCCCTGCCGTGCCGGCACTGGGGGCTTCTGGCCTCCGAAGGCTCAGGGGGCCAGGTCTGTGGTGCTGAGGTTTAGGAGCCAAAAAAGGAAACTCACAACCCCCAGGCCCCCCAACAAGGACCCGGCCCCGGGACCTCAGGGAACAGGACCTGCAGGTTTCAGACAGATCTGCTCAACCACGACGAGGTCCAAGGACCAGGGCAGCCCCAGAGCGGCTCCGGGTGGGGAGGCAGAGGCTCGCAATACACAGACGGGGACCAGGCGGCGGTGCACCTCTGACCCCCTCCTCGCAGAGCCCATGGCCCAGAGGAAGAGCGGGCCAGGCTGAGAGAGCAGCCACCCAGGGCCCGGCTCAGAGCTCCTCCACAGGGGACACTGGATGGATGGGGCCTGCCTTTCCAGGAGCAGCTGGTGCGCAGCGCACCTGGCACCCTTCCACGCTCAAGAGCCTCTGAAGACTCAACTCTGTTCCCCAACCCCATCCCCTCTCCTTCCCCCAGCACACGGTCCCGAGTGGCCAGCCACTCACCCCTGCCCCTAACACACCCTTGGCCGTGACTCCCCCTCCCCCTACGCTGGGGTTGCTTTAGAAACACACACACACCAGACAAATTCGCCCGAGGGACCAGACAAAATTTGCCACGTGCCACCTCTAGCCGGCGGGATAGTGGCGTGGCCCCAGTTAACACGGTCTGAGATGCACCCAGACTGGGGGCGATTCTGCAGAACTGGCCTGGCCTGGGGTCAAGGTCACAAGAAGCCAAGAGAAGACCTCAGGTTTTCTGGACCAAAGGAGCCTGAGAGACACAGCAAGGCTCGGACAGACACGAGCACGCCGGCGATCACACATTCACAACTGGAGACCGTGGAGACAGCCATGTGTCCTCGGAGAGACCAAGATAACGGCCCAGGGAGGGCCATCTGCACAGTGGAGCAGACTCAGCCTCAAAAAGGCAGGGGGTCGCGACACAGGCCACACACAGAGGAGCCCCAAGGACACGATGCTGACCAAAGACCAGACACAGAGGACAAAGGCCGTGTGATTCCTCCACCCAGGTGGAGGCGCCAAACCCAGAGACAGGAAGTGGACGGTGGGGCCTGAGGCTGGGTGGGTGGGTGGGGTTGATGGGACAGGGTGTCAGTTTGGGAAGATGAGAAAGTTCTGGAAGTGGATGTGGCGATGGTTGTTACGGCAATGTGAATGGACCTAATGCCCCCGAGCTGCGCGCTCCACAGTGGTTAAGATGGTAGATTTCATGTTTCAGTAACTAGAATGCTTTGAATTAAAATTTTAAAAGCAGACCCGGCAGGTGCCTGGGACATGATCCCCCAGAGACCCTCTGGCTGTAAAGGGGCCGGGCTGGGGGCCGGTGGGACTGTCCAGCGGCCCCCGGGGCCTTGGCCAGGCGGGTGGTGGGTCGCCCTCGTTTCAGTGGGCCGCGCTGCAGCAGGAGTCACTGACTTGGAAACGGTTCTGCATTCAGTACGTGCGGCTTCTCGGTGAGTTTAACACTGTTCACCCTCCACCCCTTCCTGAATCACCAGGACCAGTGTCCTCCACGGCCGGTGCTGGGTGGGGGAAGGGGGCCCTCCCTGACCACGCTCAGACCTCAGGCAGGGACAGCGGGGCCAAGAGGCCAGAGGAGGCCAAGTCAACATGCCCCCGCCCGGTCCTGGGGGCCCCCACGCGCCAGGGTCCACCCCACGTCCTGGCCAGACATCCTAAAACCCCTCAGAAGAGCACCTCTGACCGTGGCCAGGACCCTCCTTCTGAGCTTGAGTTGCAGAAGCATGCAGCGGGTCCTCCCAGGAGAGAAGCCCCCCACCCCCGCCCCAGGCAGCTGGGGGGGGGTGGGGTGGGGGAGGGACATGAGCCTCCAGATACCCCAGAGAACTCCCAAATAGAGCTGGGGGCTGACGCCTATGGAGGGGGGGGGTGGGGGGGACTTCCCACTTTCCTGGGTTATCAGGAATCACACGAAAGGCCCAGCACAAAACTGCTGGCAGCCTCCCAGCCTCCCAGGCCCTCACCTGGCCAGGTGGTCACCTGCACTGGAGCAAAGCCTGAGGCTCTGGGCTCGGAGAGGTGGGCAGGAAGAGGCCCGAGGCCCTGCCACAGGCCCCCGGATCACGGATCCACTCCCAGGCCTTCCACAGCTGCCTGACAGCATGGTCGAGGCCCAGGAACCACAGGGCCCCTGAGGTCTGGGCTCATCTGGACCCCAAGGTCCTGGGTCCCCACCCCATTGCCTGGACACCATGGTCCCCTCCAGACCCGTCCAGGGCCCCCACCTCCTCATGGCATCATTGCTCTTATTTTTTGCCTGTTTGCCTCGACTTCTCTACTATTTCACTCCTACTTCACAACCTTGGTTTTCTTCTGAGGGATGGAAGAGACGCAGGAAGGAAGGGATGGGAGGGTCTCGGGGGCCTGAATCTGCGCTGAAGCTAGGGGTCCAGCCCCGAGGGCTCCACGGAGACCTCCCTCTCTCTCCTTTCCAGGCCGCTTCCCGGGACAAGGACCGGCCGACTAAACTGGGTTATGTCAATTAACACACATTCTGCCTCCTGTCCCCAAACTTACATAACTGTAGACACTGTCTCAGGAAAACCCTCCTCCATCAGTGGCCCCGTTTCCCGCCCTCGACCTGGGCTTAGCTCCTGAACCAAAGATCCTTCTAGACTTCCTAGCCTGCGTGTGCTGGCCCCTCCCACCCGACGTCCAGCAGCTCACGGAGCGGTGGGTACTGTCCGTGTGTCCAGCTGCCTGCCCTCCTGGGCAAGCACAGCGCTAAGCCCTGGGGCTGGCCGGACCCGCCCCTTTCCTCTAGGCACTAGAGGGTTTCTGCACACAGCCAGCCTGCCACACTGGCTGACTAGGGTACATCCAGAATCTCGGAATGTGACCTTGTCTGCAAACAGGGTCTTTGCTGACATAATTAGTAAGATCCTGAGATGGGAGGGATGTGTCCATAGGCCCAAGGACTGTCAGCACCCCAGGTCCTGGAAGAGGCAAGGTTCTCCCCAGAGCCTCCAGGAGGAACCAGCCCTGGCAGCTCCTTGACTCTGCTCCTGTGTCTCCAGACTGAGAGAGAGTAAACCTGTCCTGCTTTAAGTCCCCAAGTTTATGGTCATTTGCTTCCCAGGCCCAGGAAAGCGACCCTACCCCACCCAGCGACCCCCGTTACACTCCAGGGTGACCACAAGGCGCATGTCCCTTCTGACCTGCCCTCTCCACAGGCAAAAACTACCACCGCTGCCCTCCCAGAGCTGGGAGACCCCACAGGGAACCCCCACAGCAGCATTCACAAAGTTGGGGGGCATGCTCTGGCCCTAGTAAGGCTCAGACTCAAGGAGGGGGCAGGTGTGAGGGGACAGTCAGAGCCACATGCCAAGCCCCCCACCGCCTTCCCCTGGGGGCTCCCCGAGCCCCTGGGGAACACCAAGTGCGATGTAGAGTCAGTCAGGAAGGCCTGCTGCAGCCGGGGGTGGGGGTGCCCCATCTGCGACTCCAATCCCTTCGGGAGTGACGAGCATGTGGGGTTCGTGGGCCCCCAGGTCCAGCTGCTGCCAGAGCCACTCACGGGCCCCCATAACCACTGGGAGAACTGGCCACTTTGTGAAGGCCACCAGGTGCCACCCAGGGCCCGACAGAGAGAACACTCGCTGACCAAACAGCACAGAGGCCGGGGGCGAGCCTGGGGGGCGCGAGCATCCGGCCTCCACCCTGTCCCCCTCCACGTCCCCCCACAGACAAGGAGCCAGGCCGGGTGTGGAGAAAGGGCACAGGCCCTGCCCGGTGTCCACAGACACAGCCAAGAACCGACGGCTGGGGGGCCCGGGGTACAGGGTGTCCCCCCCAACCCCAGGGAGGGACCCGCCTGCTCCCCACCCGCTCCCCACACACATCTCCATCCCTGGAGGAGGGCTCCCGGAGGAGCCAGCGGGCAATTTGCATAATATTCTTTGCAAGTTAATATCAGTCTCTGATAATGATCTCGGCATAGTGTGGAGCGCTAAGGCGGCTGTTACAACACTAAGTAATCATATTTTAAATTATGTTTCCCTTTATAGAAAGGTGTTGCAAAAACACACAGACACGAAATCTGTCTGTTGCAGCCCCCTGCCAACCACCTGACCAGCTTCCCGGAGCCACGGCTGTGACTATCTACTGCTCAGGGCCGGCTAGACCCAGGTGCCCCAGGCTAGGCCCGTGTCCCCACTTGGCCTGAGTCTCACCCCGGTCAGGGCTGCTGTCCGGATGGGAACCACCACTGGCTCCAGCCACGGTCAAGGGTGAGTCTGCGCAGACAAGTTCACGGAGCATCTGGGGGGGCCCACTCTCGGCAGGGGCGCGGGGGGGCGGGGTTCCCGCTCCCCTGGGCGTAGGCAGTGGGGGAGCTCCTCGCCCCCAACTCCAGCCCTGAGTGTCCAGGACACCAGACTTCAGGTGCGTGTCTCCTGGGGGACAAGGGATCCTAAAAACTCGAAACCAAAACCATCGGTCTTTCTGGGACGTCCCCCTTGCAGCCACTCACCCAGCGCCCGAACCTGGAGACCCACCCCTGGAAGGCGAGATCATCCTTGAGCCCTGGACACCATCACCCAGACTGCGGCCATGGCACACCTTCTGCCAGAGGTGAGCCGGGCCTGAGCACACAGCCACCCTGGGTCCCCTAGGGAGCAGCAGGGCTGGGCCCGCGTGTCCAGAACTGCCGGCCGTCCACAGGCCAGGAAAGAGGACTGACCGCCTGGGAGGGGCCCACAGCCGCCCCCAAGGGGAGACCCTTCCCTCCCTTTCTCTGTGTGCCGGAGCGGGGGCCACCACTCAATCTCTATTTTCTTAAAAGCTTTCTTTTCTTTTTTATTAAGAAAAAAAAAATCCAATTATAGCACAAATCTCTCAGCAGGGGTCAGTGTGGAATAAGAATAGCCAAAGTTAATGGACATGACACAGGCAAGATTAATGCCTAAAGGGTTTCAAAAGTTGTATGATGCAGATTTCATTAACATTTTAATTGTAATGTATCTTTTTAATCTTCTCTCACCCTAATGGCTTTATATCCCCCCAAAAATTAAAAAAAAATGCTGACAACAACAAAAAGTATCAATATACAAAATTTAACAAAGGCACTTAGCAGTGCAATGGAAACTAAATTAAAGGAGCACTCTGTGTTAACACTGTGAGTTTTTAACAGCACGAAAGTCGGAATGCAGCAGAGGCAGGCTGCTTCTCCCTTCTCGGTGCAGAGACCTAGGGACAGACACCGAGGGTGAGGGTGGGCAGGCCCTGAGGGGTCCAGGAGCAGACTTCCCGCCAAAGACTGCCAGCAACCAGAGGGCAGCGCTGCTGCATCTTCCGGAAAATGCCATCCATCAGAGCGGAAGCTCCTGGTACTGTGCAGATGGGGTATGGACAACTAGGGCTGTCACCAGAATGAAGGGGTGCATTTTCTGGGGTAAGGGCTGCAGGCACCCCACCCCCAGCCTGCAGCGAGGGACCCTTGGGTGGCTCAGGCCAACAGGCAGCCAGGTTACAGCCTCTGACTTTCAGAAGCGGTGCCTCAGGAAAAACACTTGGCCCTGACTCCCGAGTGCCCCTGAGACTTTTGTTGTCAATCAACAAACATTCCTAAAGTACCAAACCTGTGCCTACTGCTACATTTGATGCTTTGCTCCAAACCCAGCTGCTTTCGGCACACAAGCCCCTCCTCCTCCCGCTCCAGGGCCAGCACACCCTCAAGGACCTGGGGGGCTGGGCCCGATGCTGGACCTGGCGGGCCGGGCCAGCCCTGGGCCTGGGATGCAGCCCCACTGGCCAGGCTCACTGCTCACCCCGGTGACTATATATGGGCACTTTCAGGCCCTGGCGGTCCCCGCCCCCGGCCCTGCCTGCTTCCCCCAGCACACAGACAGGCATGGGGCGGGGCCCCCCCCCAGAGCTCGGGCCCATCCATGGCCATGTGCCCTCCTGGACGCCAGGGCCCAGGGCCAACGGGGAGGGAGAGGGGGAAGATTCCTTCGGAGCCCTGGAGGAGCCAGCCTCTCCTCCCCATGGGACAGAGACCAACACCTCAGAGAAAAGTACGCCTCCACCCTCCCCACAGACAGAGAGGCGGACTTTCCTTAAAGGGGCATGAACCAACCACCCCCACCCCCACCACCCGGCCCTGCTGGCTCCAGTCCACTTCTAGGGAGGGGGCATCGCCAGAAGGCCCCCAGGCTGGGTCTGCTCACCTGCAGCCTCCCAGCAGTAGCATCATTACACACAGGCCTGGGCGGGGCTCAGAGAGGGCAAGTTACCCACCCCAGATCACACAGCCTGGGGCTGAGTGAGAGACCCAAGAGGTCCTGCTCCTATGTGCCTCCTTGCCTGGACTCAGGTCCAGACAGTGGAAGTTGGGGGCAGCCCCGGAGAGCCCAGGGCCACATCAGATCCCCTCTTGGTTCCTCCTGCTCAGACACGCTCCCAAAACCAGGCAGGGAGGAGTGCTCCCCACCATCCTTGTCCTCACAGGGGCTCTGAGGATGCCAACCCAAAAAGTGGCCGCCAGGGAGCCCAGCTTGCTCCATGCCTGCCCTGCCAGAGGTCTGCTGAGACCCTCACCCACAAAACCCTCACCCACGGGAGTGGGGCGCCTGCTTCCAAAACCTGCACTTTAAATGACAAAGGCCAGAGGCCAGGGCACAGGAAGCCCAGGAAGCCCAGCTCGAAGCTCCAAGCAGCTGCAGGTGACACAATGTGAGGCCCCCGGCCAGCCGGGAAGCATATTTTGCAAATGATCTCATTGAGAGCCAGGCCTGGTGAGAGCAAGGATTTGCTAAAAGAGAAACAGAGGTCGCCAGGATCCCTGCCTGCTCGGGAGGCAGAGCGGGTGGCAGTGGCAGCCTTGGGCCTTGCTAAGGGGGAATGCTTCCGGGAGAGGGGGCCCGGGTGAGGAGGGGTGGAGGGCAGGGGGGAGGCACAAAGGCGGCAGCCAGGGGCATAAGGTGAGGAGACATTTGTGTCTTGAACTGGAGTGCAGACATGAATGGAGATGCTGGCTCTAATCCTAAATTTGGGCCCCACCTGGAAGTACCCGAGGGCTAGATGGCTAGCCTCAGGGAGGACCGACGGGTTGCCCAGGAAAGTGAGCCAGACGTGAACGAAGCACCGGCGGAGGCCGGAGCAGTGCCCAGACCACAGAGTGGTCAGCGATGCTCCCTGCACATGGGCAGGTGGGCCTGGCTGGGGCCAGTGAGAGGCCCTGAACTCCTCCCCAGCCCCCAGTCAGACCCCAGACCCAACCAGACTTTCCCAGCTCCCAAAGTGGGGCTGCCCACAGCCAGGAACAGCTCAGGGTCCAGCCAGGGACCGAGGGCCCCCTCCCTGTGCGGGGAAGTGCCCCCCCAACTCTAACACACCGCAGGCAAAAGACCGGACCCAAAGACCAAGTTCCTGGACCTGGGGCATCCCTTGGGGACCCTGCCGCGTGAAGAAGCCAGGCCCCGGTCAGCTAACACAACAGATCCCCAGCTGGAAGGCGGCTTGTCTTGTCTCAAGAACCCAGCCTGGGTCAAGCTCCCTAGTGTGCCTGTTACTCGGGGGTCTGCAGGAGGCGCTGGGTCTCCGGAGAACCAGCCTGGAGAATCAGGAGCTAGGCGCTGTCATCTGGGCTGCAATTTATGCCCAAAGGGCTCAGGGTTCACCACGATGCCCCCTGCCAGGGGGCTCACCCCACCCCCACACCCCAGCAGGACAAGAGAACTTGGGACCGGGAGGGGCGGGGGCTGGGGAACCAGGCTGGAGCAGAGCCCAGGCGAGACAGGACAGGGTGACACAGAAGGGGGTAGATGGGCTGCGGGGGCCGGGCTCGAATCCCCAGGTGGAAAGAATGAGGCCTCAGGTGGCTGAGGCTTCCCGCCGCAGGGATGGTGAGTGCCCTGGGCCACACCAGGAGACCCCCGGGCCAGGAGAGAGACCCCGTGTGCAGCAGCCCGTTCGGGCTCTGCGTTTCCCGGAGCACAGAGCTCAGAGGAGGGGCATGGGCTGGAGCCCTGGGAACACCCTTGAAAGGGTCGAAGTCACAGTGCCTACTTTCTGTCCCAGGAGGGGTGCCAGGCCCACCCTGGCCCAGGCCGCAAGTCAGACCCGCAGAGCCCTAGCTAGAGGCAGAGGTGCCAGAGGAGCCCCGGCTGTGAATGCCAGCTCAGCACTTGCCATCACCACTGTCTATCTTACATGAATAATGCAGCTCACGTTTTAGTTGGAAAACAGAGGGAGGCTTTAAGGGTTCTGTAAAAAGTCACCCACGAGCCTGCCTCCCGGAAAAGGCCCCTCTGAGCGCCCCACCATGTCCCTGACAAGGAACCCAGAGGCACTCCTGGGCAGCCAGGGTGGCCGGTGTCACTGTCAGAAAACGCGCAAGCATATTTTCCTGGGCCAAGATTCTGCAGGCACCTCGAACGGCTGCAGAGCAGGAGCCGGACAGAGCCAGCTCGGAGTCAGCGGCCTATCAGATGCCACGGCCGGCGCCCACCCCACCAGGTGTGACCACCGAGCACCCACCTCTGCCACTGCGAGTGGAGAAGTGACACGGTCCTCCTGCGGTGCCCCTTCCCACCGGCTCACCAAAGCAGCAGGGGCCAGCCACCCTGGGCCTCGCCCCTCCCAGCTCCTTCACTCGGGCTCCAGCCGAGGTGCCACCCAACAGTGGCATGACCAACGAGAGGATGCCAGTGGGCCGCCGGGGAGGGGTGGGCACCACAGAGGGCCACGGGGAGGAGGGAAAGGGGTGTGTTGGAAGGTGGATGGCAGTGCTGACTGCTGACCCTTCACTCCTTGCCTCTAAAATGGAGCCGATCCTCGGAGATGCCTCCCCTAGGGTCCTTGGGGGGCTTAGACGACACTCCGCATGGAGTGCTGAGAAGCACCTGTGCTGAATACCAGACCCACATCCTTTGTCAATGGAGTTCACCGGGAAAGAGGAGGGGAAGGCGGGGAAGTGGAGACCTGGAGAGACCCAGGCCAGGCCAGACCAGACCAGACCGGGCGAGCACAGCGGTGTGTGTTCAGAGCGCTCAGAAGACCAGCTCTGCAAGATGGCCAGCACACGCAGCCTGTTTTCCCCCCGCTCCGCCCCCCACAACAGGACAGGCTCAGCCAGAACCTACAGCCAGGGGACTCACAGCTGGGTGCCCAACCAGTCCTCAGAAAAACCACCAGGAAGGAAGAGCCCAACTACTCCCAAACCTTTCAGACCCAGGTCTGGAGGAGGAAGATTCCATCATAGTGGGCACCTGCCCAGATCCAGGACCAACCCACCGCAAATCCACAGGTTTAAGGGCCACCAGCAGAGAGCTGGCCATCACTAGCGCCAAGACCAAACTTCTGAGAAGCCCGCAAGAGGGGACCCGGAGGTGACCTCTGACCTCATGACCCCCC
>CM035272.1:3262497-3276411 GCA_020226075.1 Hydropotes inermis | reverse complement strand
ACAGAGGATGAGATGGTTGGATGGCATCACCGACTCAATGGACATGAGTTTGAGCAAACTCTGGGAGATGGTGGAGGACAGGGAGCCTGGTGTGCTGCAGTCCCTGGGGTCACAGAGAGTCGGACTTGACTGAGCAACTGAACAACAAAGGATGAGAGGGGCATCGGGGAGGGAGGAGCCGGCCTGGGTGTGGGTGCCACAAGCGGGCGGAGGCTGAGGGCGCAGGGCGTGCTGCCGCGCCCCGTGTCCACAGGGGACCCTCCATACTGCTCTCACCACCCCCACCCACCTGAGTGAGCCGCGGGCTTCTCCTGGGTGGGGGCTCACCTGCCTCTGGGCGCGGACACCTGGAGACGGCATCTCTCTTCCTGATGACCGACCAGGCCTCCGTCTCTTTCATCTCCACCAGGGGAGGGATCCCGCCCGGGGCATGTTGCTCGCAGCTGGAGGGCTGAACAGGTGCTGAGTGCAGCACCTTTTATCACAGAATCCACTTCCCTTCCAAACCCAGGCAGGGCGTGTTGGCTTCCTGGTGTTCATTCACCTACGGGCCAGGCCGGAACACCCACCCCTTTGGGTTCCCACTCGTGGCTCCCGACCTGGGCACGCACAGGCTTCAAGAACTGGAGGCTCCTGAGCTCCAGGCTGGGTCCCTGGGGGGGAAGGGGGCCTGAGGCCCACCCCTGCCTGCATGCTCTCCTACAGATGGACCCCCACCTCTGCCCGCCCCGCAGAGGCCAAGCAGTTCCGCCGAGGGCGGGGCCTCATTCGTGGGGTTTGGTGGTTGATGAGGGCAGCTCTGGGGTTGAGGCCCAGACCCCTCCCCGAAGCGCTGCACTGGGGGCAGCCCCCACGTCCACCGGACCACCTTCTCCAGCTGGGAGCTGGGTCCCAGAGCACACCCATCGTTGGGGTGTGAGGCGCCGTCTCCCAGGCCCAGCGTGGCCTTGGACTGGAGCTGGCGTGCTGTAGCTGTCCGGCTGCTGACTCCTGACCCGGCCCTCCCGGCCTCGGCCTGCCCCTCAGGGCAGACACGCTGGCCTGCACGCGGGGCCTGCGGTGCTGGGGCCGGGCGTCTGCAGGCGCCTGTCGGGCAAGGTTGGATCCCTCTCACAGAAGGAAACTGGCTGAGCCTTTCGGTTTCTCGTCAGAGCTGCAAACCCGTGGCTCGCTCTGCGCGTGAATTAGGGCAGCGCCGTTTTGGTTTCTGGATACCTCCCCTTGGTTTAAATTGGATGCTCAATCTGCTTCCTCTTTTGTCCTAAATTTCCCTCCAACATCTAGTGCAGCTGTTAGGCAGCTGCTTCTGCCTGCTCCTGAGAAGGCCGAGGGGCCAGGCAGCCGTGTGACTCACCTTCTCCCAGGAGGGATGGCAGGGTCTGGGTGGGGTGGCTATGGCAGCGTGGGGGACAGTCAGTGCCTCTGGGAGATGCAGGAGAGAGCTGGGCACAGGCTCCCCAGGGAGGAGACAGACAGGATGCAGACAGGACTTGGGGAAGGTCTCGGCAGCTGCAGCTAGAGACACCCAGGTGAGATAAGCAGAAGGACTTCCCCAGGCCAGGTCCTAAAGAGTGGGGCTGATTTCCCAGGGATAACTCAGCAAAAGGCAAGCACCCACGCCCATGGGCTCTTCTGGAGGGAGACCTCCCACCCCTGAGACCCAGCTGATGGAGGCCTTGAGTGACCCTGGACACAGTCATTAAGAAAGTGGAGGGATTACTGAGTGCCAGCCCCAGGGACACGGGGCATCTGTGGTGAGTATGTGCCTGTCCCGCAGTTTACATGGTAAATCCTAGACCCCAGGAGAAGGTATTAGGAGGTGGGGCTTTGGGGAGCCCCACCCTCAAGAATGGGATTATAGACAAAGACCCAGAGAGCACAGCCCTTTCCACGGTGTCTGGGATCCTGGAAGCTGCCTTGCCAGATACCCACTCTGCTGGCCCTGGGACCTTGGACTTCCAGCTCCAACTAGGAGAAACAGACAGGAAGATCCCCCTGGAGAAAGGAATGGCTGCCCACTCCAGCATTCTTGCCTAGAAAATCCCATGGACAGAGGAGCCTGGCGGGCTTCAGTCCATGGGGTCACAGAGAGTCGGACACGATGGAGTGACTGACACTTTCACTTTTCGGGAGACGCAGATGTTTGCTGTTTATGGGCCACCAGGTCTGTGATGTGCTGCCTCGAAAGGGCTGAGACAGGACAGTCCTATTCATTCGCTCACTCATCGTTCGACAGAGGGCCAGGTTTCCTTGAGAAGGTCCTTCTAAAGGTTGTTCCCTCAGGTCGTGTCCCTGAGGTCACGACCAGGGCGGCTGATCTGCCCCCAGGCAGGCCCTGCAGCCGTCGCCCCGGTTGCCGGCTCCTTCCTGGAGCAGGGGGCCAGGAGAGCGGGGCCCCTGGTCCTTCTGGGTTGCAGGGGCCCCTGGAGCCCACTGCACCCTCCTCCCAGCAGCCCCCACCCGGAATGAAATGCTGGCCTTGAGCTGCGCTCCCCAGAACCCCTCCCAGCCCCTGGGAGGAGCCATGTCCAGCAGCCCCATCCACTCTGGGAGGTGAGTCCAGACTCCCCCCCCGACCCATTTCCTCTCCCCTCTCTCACAGGAGGAGCTGGTGGTGGAGAGAAGTGACCCCCTCTCCCCAGCACATGGTCGGGAATAAGACCCATCCCCACGCAAACCAACTCTGAAGACAGTGACCAGAGGACCATGTGCGGGAAGCCGGAAAGGCAAACGGAGCCGGGACACTTGCCTCCCAGCTTGGAGCTGCCCGTGCTCCAAAGTGAGGACACTTGTGTGCACACATGTCTGCATAGCGCGCACACACGCACACACATACGTGTGCCGGCCAGCCACACGGCAAGAGGGAGGGGAGCGGCTGCAGCCGCTCTGAAATGCTCTCAGTGACACATCCGCTCGGGACACCAGTGAGTGTGCAGCACGGGCTGAATCAGCCCCAGGGTGTGGACTAAGGAGGATGATCGTGTTTGTTGGGGCACTTTCATGCACGGAGCCGGGAAACAGGGTCATTGAAGTACAATTTGAAAAGCATACAAATAATTCATGTTCCCGTTATGTCACAGTGTTGTTATAAATGATGAATTCACACGTAAAACCCAGGGGCATATCATCAAAGAGCTACCTACCACTCTCCCCACATGCAGCAGAGGCCCCCTTAGCTCAGCCAAGCACAGGTAGGCATCGGGCAGCAGCCCAGGCCTGGAGGAGCCCAGGCCTGGAGGAGCCCAGGGCTGGGCAGTGGGCAGAGGGGGCAGGGGTCCTCCAGGTAGGAGAGATGCCCAGTGCCACCAGCCCAGGGGGGCAGCACAGCAAAGAGAAGGAAGGGGGTGCTGGGGGCCGCTGGTAAGACTGGGAACCCGTTCTCTGGTCACGTGAGCCCCATTCACGAGGGCGGCCAATGGTCAGGGTGAGCTAGCACCATTCCTACCAGCAGGGGCCTCAGGTTGTATGGGGGGGCTCCCCACACACCTGGCCACGCCCGGCCCTGAGCCAGACCATCCGTCTCCCCATCTGGGCCTCAGACAGCTGGTGCCGGGCTCCTGAGCGCAGTGAGGGCAGGAAGGTCACTGCTTGCTGCCTGGGGAAGGGGCCGCCTCAGCAGGATGGCAGAGTCCGCTTGGTCCACCAGGAAGGAAGGGCTGCAACCCCGCCCTGGCCGCCCCGCCCTGGCCTCCTGGGCTCCGGGCCGATGTCACCGTCCCCTCGGTTCCGGGGACACGCCTCCCTCCCCGGGCCACCTCTGCCGGACGGATTGATTCTGGATGAATATTCAGGCGGCATTTCAGCCAGGGCTAGTCATTAATATTCCAAGAGAGCAGAAAGGAGCGACATCGCATTCTCCTGTGTGAACAGGGGTCACACGCACGGATGGGGACGTGGCCAGGGCCTTGCCGACACTTGCATCAGCCTCCAGGACTTCTGTCTGAAGACACTGTCTGGTCGACCCCCTGACCAACCGCAGGCAGGCAGGCAGCACGGAAGTACAGGGTCCAGAGGGGGGATGGCGTGGGGGCTGCCCTGGCCCCTCCCACGCTGACCACACATCCAGACCTCGTGTCCCCCCGTCCCAGGACGCTCGCCCTGCATCTGTGGCCCTCTCTGTGCTGAGGATGCTGAGGAAGGCCGGCATCCTTATTCTCACTCTTGGGACCCACAGAAAAGCAACACCTGCCTGCCCCAGCACCTAGCCAGGCCGCCTGGCACTCTGGGCCCCTGGGGGTCCTGGCTTGAGCCCTGCCCGACTCTGGCCGGGGGCCAGTCCCCACGGGTGGCAGCGCCTGCCCCTTTCAGCTTGTGCCTGCCCCAGGGCTCCGGGTCACCAGGGCCAGGGTGGCAGGTGCCCACAGCTGGGCCAGCCGGGGTGGGAGAGCTCTGCCCAACCCGGGCTCCTGTGAGCTTGCCTGCGGCCAGGGTGCTGCACGCGCCATCTCTTGGCTTTGGAGGACGAGCTGGTGCCTGAGCACCCTGCCATGGGCCTCTTCGGCCTCGGGCCGTGGACGTGCCTGGACTGGGGGGCGTCTGGCTTCCCGCCCGCACAGGCCCTCCTGGCATCCGTCTGCCACCCCCTCAGGCGCGGTGCGGGCCACACAGTGAGAGCCACAGCCACCCTGCTGGAGGCCCTGTGTGACACAGCTGCCAGCCTGCCTGGGCACGCTGCCCGGCGGGGCTGGGGGAGGGGCAGGCCCTCGGGCGCTGAGTCAGCGGCTCCCGCGCGGGCCCGTCCGGCCCGGGCAGGGATGCTGGTGAGGTTGGGGTGGAGGGGGTGGCTCCCATCTCTCGGGGAGCTGTCGGGCGGCTGGGGACTTTCTGGAAAGTGCCTCCTGCAGGAGCCAGGCCTGGAGGGGCGGCGGGGCGGCGGGCGGGCGGGGATGAGAGGAAGGCCTTCCCGGAAGACAGGCCCTTTCCAAACAACACCAAAAAGGGAGAAGGGCGAGGACCGGCCCGAGCAGTGGGAAGGAAGCGCTGAGTCAGCACCGAGCCGGCCGCCCTCTGCCGATCAGGCGCCGGAGGGGACAGGGACTCTCAAGGTCAGCCGACATCAGTGCCCGCGGGCGTCCCAGGGGACCGCCCTTCCTCTGCTGCCGCGGTGGGGGGGCGCTCTCCCCCAGAGGAGGGGGCGGCCGCCTGCCCGGCCACCCTCCCGCCGGGGGCTGCGTCCCTCCCCCCGGGCTGTGCGCTCAGCAGGTCAGGGCAGTGGGCGGCGGACATGGCAATCTTATTGTGGTCTCCCTCCCGGGGCCGCCAGAAGCGACTCTGGAGCCCAGAGGGCATCTCCGAGAGGGCGCCTCATCCACCCCCTTGCCCGGGGGCTGGCTTCTTCAGATAAACCTCTGGTTCCTACAAACTCCCTTCTTGCCAGGACCCCTCTCCCGCAGCTGCCGCACTTCCCACGGGCAGCCCCTCCACCCTGCGGGCCGGGGTGCTCCTCGGGGCGAGGGCTCCAGGGCTGACCGGCCAAGAGGGCCCCAGCACCTGGTGCCAAGGAGGCCACCACCCAGCCCTCAGGCCCTGCTCTCTGTCCAGGGAAGCACCTCCCCCGGCTTCTGCCCCAGCCTTGACCTGCTGCCCTCCCTGCCCAGGGATCACGGCTCCGGAATCTGACTGTCCTCTCTTCGCAGGCTACAGGCCCCCGGTGCCCGCTCTAAGTCTCCCACGCTTGGGCGCTGACCGCTGCTGCCTCCCAGGCCTCACCCCCGCCCCTCACTCCCTCGGGCACTGCTCCTCCCCTCCCCTGGCCAGCTTCCTCTGTGTGGCCACTGTGCCTGCCCGCCTGCCCTCCTCAGGCCTCCCTGATTCCCAAAATCAAGGCCCACCATCTCCACCACCAACACGCCAACTCGCCCAGAAGTGGGGAGGCGGCCAGGCCCGGCGACCTGTGGAAGCCGCAGAAGGTGGGCCTCCCCAGGGCTCGGGCGCGGTGAGGACAAACCTGGGCCGGTGCTGCCCGCTGGCACCCGTTCCCCATGAAAACAGCACACCCAAGAGGCGTCTCTCTCCTGGCCAGAGAGCATCGCCCCACCCGAGCCTTGGCCAGTCTCTATCCAACAAACCTTAAACCTCCCGAGGGTCCTCCTGGACGTCTCGAGGACCAAGGCTTCTGTGAAGATTCTACTGACTCTGCCATCGAAGCTAAACCCCATGAGGACTCAGGTTGGTTTCCACTGATACATCAAGCCCCCCACAATTCCAGGGATGGCAGCGAGGCTGCCCTGTCGTGGACCCACAGCTCCCCTTCCAGGGGCGCTTTCCGGCCACCCTGGCTGCAGGAGAGGACCTGCTCCTCATCACGGGAGCCAGGGAAGCCTTCACTCAATAAATAAGAACGTGCGTCTCATTTTTCCAATTGCTTTTTGGCTAAACAAGAACTGTAACTTGGGTTTTCTGCCAGTATTTCCCCTGTGGGTGTCCTCTCTGAAACGGAGTTCACACTGTGTGCACAGGTCCAAAGCCCACGGCCATTCCGGCCCGAGAGGGCATGTCCTGTCTTGTAAGGTCCACGCACGTGGTTGTTGAATTCAGCCTCACGACCCTCAACAGGCCCTCCTCACCCAGCACTGACCTAGTCTCGTGGCCGCCCCCGCCGAGCCCCAAGGCCAGGAGCCGGCAGTGGAAGCCCTGGCCTCCGGGCACGGAGGGACCCTACGCTCCAGCACAGTGACCCCTTCTCCAGCTTGGTGATGGCTGCTTTTAAAAGCTTCCCACTGTACTTAGGAAAAAACGGCATCTAGTGTTTCGGGCTTGTTATATCCTCTAAAAACAAAGGTAGAAACTTTTTGAGCTGTAAACAGTCACGCCATCAACATGTTAAAAAAATAAGTTTAATGCAGGTGGCTCATTTCATAAACAATTTCACAGGCACTGAGGACACACGCGGCGCGTCCCCACCGCTGCCACCCCCAGCCCCACGGGCACGCGCCTACGGGGGGGCCTCAGAGTAACAGGAGTCAACCAACACAAAACAAAGCTTTTAGGAGACAGCATGATTTAGTGCAAAAGATTCTCTGCAGCGCTGAGAAGTGGGGTCCACGCCGATCGGCTCCTCGCCTGCCATCCAGGTAACTCGGACAGACTTGCTTCCCACTCCCTCCGAGGAGCCCACCGCTGACCTTGAGTGGACAAACGCCCGACAGAAGCTGACTACAAATAAAAAAGCACGGCTTGCAGCCAAGTTATTTTTTGCTTTCTTTACCTGATTTGGGTTTTTTCTTCCAGTGGCACACAACTGCCCTGACAGCCCCCCTGGCCACTAGGCAGCCTGGCCAGGCGGGGCTGTGGGGACAGCTTGGGGTGGAGCAGCATTAGCCTGCCTTTCCCCTGCCTGTCTGAGGCCCTAAGTCCTGCCTCTGGCTGTTCTCCCAGCTGAATCATTCAGAGTGCCCCTCGCCTGCCTACCTACGAGGCCCAAGGCCACCCTGGCCTCATCTGATGGAGGCGGGGGAGGGGAAGGGCAAGACTCGAGCCCTTTGGTATGTTCTCTCTGCATTCGGGACCTCCCTGGCCCCCTGGTTCTTTCCTGGCCGACATTCACTCTTGCTCTGTACCCCCAGCTGCTCTGACAGCTGCCGAGGCAGGAACAAGGGCCACCGAGTCCCTCACTTAAAAGTCCAGCCTGGCATACCCACGACTCCAAGAGGTGTTTCTTAAAGCACAGTACTCGGGCAGCCTCTGATCTCTGCTCCCAACACACACTTAATCCTGGAAGTTCCCTCCAGGGAAGAGGCTGAACCCCACACCCCCCCTAAAGCCAGAAATACACTGAGTTGCCCGCCTCAGAAAGTCACACTTGAAGAGATGACGTCATCTGGCCAACATTCTCAGCAGACCTGCGCAGGAGGAAGACAGGCGTGCCCTGGAACCAGCACGCCCCCTCCTGATCTAGCAGCCTGCCAAGTGAACCCAGGTGACACGGAAGCTCGGTCTGGGACTCAGGACGCCTCGCAGGGTAACATATAGAGGACAGTGTGTGGGTTGAGCTAGGACTTGGTGGCCCAGGGTGGAGTGAAGAGCTTGGTGGCAGTGCGGGGCGTCAGCTGGTGGAGCCCAGCGCTTCCCTAAGGCTGGCAAAGGGGCTGGGGGCGCACCGGAGGGGACAGTGCAGCTGGGAGAAGCCCCCTCCAGGTCTGCACCTGGGCACCACACCCCTCCCAGGGGCCTTTCACAACAGCACTGGTGATGCCGGTGTCCTGGAGAGGGGACAGGGACCTAGGCTCTCCCAAGTACAGACTGGACCGATGGGTCCCCTCTGGAATTGCTGGGAAAGTGCAGGTGGAACCACAAGCAGGTGGCCCCGGGAATGCACACAGAGAAGGGCTGAAGCCAAGAGCAGCAGGAGCGAGGGTGCCAGCGTCCCCTTCACAGAAAAGTCTCCGCTCTTTCCTGTCCGAGCCGGAGACCCAGGCGCGCAGGCAGGTCCTTCCTCTGGGACGGGGCAGAAGGGGCCCTGACCGATCCCGGCAAGAAGAGCGCCCCTCGCTGGTGCACCTACAGCCAGGTCGCCACCAGCCGCCCCCAGCGGAGCCCGCGGCACCCTCACATGTCCACGAAGACCATGAAGCACCAGCCCAGGCCCCCGACCAGCAGCATGGTCACATGGATGCCGTAGACCAGCAGCTCGTTGAGGAGGCGGAAGTCCACGCGCCGGCGGCCCAGCAGCAGCAGCAGCGCCGACAGCTTGAGCTGGAAGCGCAGCAGGACGCGGACGCCCAGGTACTGCAGGCAGAAGAGGGCGGCCAGCGCGCCCCACAGCGCGGCCGTGAAGAGGCTGCAGCTGAAGTACAGCAGGAAGCGGACGAAGCCGTACAGCCAGCGCGCGCGGACGTACACGTCGAAGTTGTTGTACTTGGTGCGGGCCGGGCGGGAGGCGCGCGCCGGGCCGCAGGCGGCGTGCAGGCAGGTGGTGTGCGGGCCGTGGAAGGAGCGCACCCGCCGGGGGATGGGCATGACCGGCATCGGGTCCGGGCGGCGGCGGGGCTCAGCATAGGCGTCGTGGGCGCCTGGGCCTGGGCGGCGGAGGCTGAGCACCGGGGGAGGCGGGGGCCTGCAGGGAGAGCGACACGAAGAGGAGCCGGGTCAGCCAGGACACAGCCAGCCTAGGGCTGCCGGGAGACGGAGTCGGGGACTGGAGAGTCACTGAGTTACCGTTTTCAAGAGGCTGAGGACACTCTGAAGGTACTCACAATCACGTGGGAACCAAAATTCCACCAGTGACACTAGGAAGAAGGGTCAGGACAGAGGGTGCAGACCCACCCAGTGCAGTCAATGCTAAAACAGGAGAGAAAAGGCCAATAGAAACCCCGGCTAACCTCCCCCTCCCCAGAGGCTTGGCGAGTCCCCTGCAGTGGACTCGGTGTCTGGCTTTTAACTGGGATGCCCAAGGCTGCCTGCTCTTCTGTGGCTGGTTTATCCAGGGCGCATAAGCCCCGGGCTGGCAACCAGCAGGACAGGAAGAGGGAGAGGGTGCCCACTGAGCTGACTGGGTCACTCTCTTTAGCAACTTGACAGGCCAAATGCTGGGGGTCAGGCAGCTGACACAAGGCTCTGAGCTCCCCCTGCGGTGCCTGAACCCTGGTGCTGACCTTCACCAGGAGTAACCTTGGGCAGGTCACCTCACCCTCTGAGACCATTCTTGCCCTGCACCATGGGGATGCCAGCAGCACTGGGCTCCCAGGGGAGCTGTAGGAAGCAGGCATTACTGGGCAAGGGCTGCCCATGCCTGGCAGAGGAGGAGATGGCAGCCCAGGGCTGGCCAGTGGTGTCATCGCAGGGCATGGGACTGGACCACCGGAGAGGAGAAAATAGCAAGTGGCTCTCTAGCTTTGCCTAGCAACTGCCCTTTATAGTTGTGCCTGGGTCGTGGATGGAAAACACAGAACTGGAAGTACAGGATGCGTAAAATCGGAGCGGCAAAGTTAACGACAGGCCCCGGGGAGGCGCTGCCCAGGGCATCGGTCTCCCGTCACGTGGCGTGCAGCCTGGGGGCCTGCAGAGGGGCTGGTGCTAGCTAGCTCCCTCTCCGGCCGCCCACGTGCTGCTCTGGCCAGAGCCGGAGGAAAGGGGAGGCCGGGCGCGTCTACCCTCCCCGGCGCACAGGCCCAGCCCTGCCCGCAGGCTGCGACCAGAACCGGGTCTGACAGCACCTGATGGCACGTAGACCTCGGCGCTCCAGCGGGGTCGCAGCCGGGGCGGGCTGCCAGCCATCCTCCCGTTGCCCACCTGGCCGCGAGCAGCGGGTCTGCGCCACGCGCTTCCAGGTGGGGGGCCGGGGCGACACCCATGCGTCCCCCCAACCCCCGCCCGCCCAGTGCTAGGCCCGCGACCCCCAGAGGCAGGGCCGACCCTTGGAGGCCCTGAGAGCCGCCCCCGCCCCGCCCCGCCCAGGCACCCCCGCCCGCTCACCGGCTGCCCTCTCCGCGCCGGCGTCCCGAGCCGCGCGGCCCCCTGTCCCTCGGGGCTCCAGGAGCAGGGCAGCCTCATGGTGCCGACGGCGCGGCCCGGACCCTCACGCGTCCCCGCCTGGGGCCGCCCCGAAGGGACAGGGGCTCCCGCGCCCGGCGGCCGGCGGCGTTTGGCCCAGCGTGGGAGCCGTAGCGCCGTCCCTCTGCGGCCACCGTAGGACTTTCCTCACACACCCCCACCCTCCGCCTGCGCCAAAACGGACAGCGCCTCCCTTCCCCCTTTTCGGCGTCGACCCCGAGGGGCCGGAACTCGGCGCTTGCCCCCTGAACGTAAGTGCGTGCGTGCGTGCGTACGCGCCCGGCGCGCGGCCCGTGACGTACCGCCGGACAACACCGCCCCAGGTACCCGGTCGGCGCCTCGGCCCGTCCTGCGCAGGCGCAGATAGAGGAGCTGCGCTTCGGAGTCCGTCCCCCACCCCAAGGCAGCTCCTCTGCGCATGCGCCTCTGTGCCCCAGGCTGTGGGCAGTGCGCAGGCGCGCGCATTTGGGTCGATGATGGTCGTGCGGTCTGTGAAGAGCGCTCGCTCGCGGTGCAGCGGGTGTCGGCCCCGGCCCTGCGTGTCTGCCGTCCGGCGAGTCTGAGCGGACTGGGGTCACCACCCAAGGTCCCCGAATGTAGGGAGTCAGGGCGGACTGGTTGACTCCACGCACCCACAGATGTCGGCGTCCCATGTAGGGACCCACAGAGCCCTGGGGGAGAGAGGATGTCGGTGTAGACGTGTTTTAAGTACTTTAACCCGATCGAGGTCAGGGTAGGGGAAACTTAACGCTCCTTGGATGTAGTCGGCAACTTCACCTGCCTGAATTCTGTCGGGTGTGGAGAACCTGTTTCCACATGTGGAAGAAGCTGGTTGCACCCCAGCGCCTGGGGTCCTGCTCTTGGTCGTTGTTTGTGCCACCGGTTGTTCTGCTGCTGAGTCACTTCAGTCGTGTCCGACTCTGTGCGACCCCATAGACGGCAGCCCATCGGGCTCCCGCGTCCCTGGGATTCTCCAGGCAAGAGTGCTGGAGTGGGGTGCCGCTGCCTTCTCCGCACTGGTTGCTCTAGTAGAGGCCAGTTCCTCACACATCCTTTGCAGAAGACAGTTGGGTGTTGACCTCCCCTTGGCTGACCCTCCAGGGCTGTAGCCCCTACCTACCAGCAGCGTCACCAGGCGCGCAGTCGTGACTCCAACCAGCCCTCGCCCCGCCCTGTCCTTGGGATGGGTCGCGGTGCTTGGGGACACACATGGTGGCTCTATCCCTTCAGCTGCCGCTCTGCTGGTGAGGAAAGTCTGACCGTGTCATGGTGGAGAGGGGAGGGAGGGGCCCAGATCAGGTCAGGGGGCAGCCGGAGAGGATGGGAGAGCGGAAGGGTTTTGGGAGAAGAGATTCTGAAACTGCGTCCTCTCTGTGGCTGGCCCTCTGCGGTTGATCCCTGCTTTGTACCCTAACCGAGGCTGCTGGTATTCTTCCTTAGACCCGGGTCCAGCCCTGTCCCTTGGAAACGCCCTATCCAGGCCCGCTCCTCAGCCCTGTAAGGAGGCCCCTTTGCTCCTGTCCTTGTCCCTTCACACTAGCTTTTTTTATCCCTCTGCCTGTCCTCCACCCAGTGAGCTCCTGTTCACCCTTTAAAACCCCAGTCACTATCCCCACCTCCGGGAGACCGCCTCCAACTGTGTGCCACCCTTTCCCTGCCCAGCACTTGGTGGGAGTTAGTGGTTCTGACTAATCTCAACCATACCCTTTCTCCACCTCAAAAGCTCAGAGATCCGTTGACGGATCAGCCTCTCCCACTGGCTCAGTTTCCTTACCATAGCCCACACAGTAAGATAGATGTCTCTCTGTATCACGATCTAGTCCATACACGCGCACGATTAAACAACTCCAGAAGCTTCACAAACTGTACTTCTGACCACACGCTCTGCTCGTTCTGTTGTTTCATTCAGTAGACAGGCTGGACGCCCCCGTATCTGCAGCCCGACCGCCGCCAGGTCTAGAGCCACAAGGACGAAGACGAGGCTGTGTGCTCAGGGCCAGCTCGGCAGGGCTGGGGGAGACCCCCGACGTGTGCTGCGATTTTTCACAGGCTGCCCCTGGCGGGGGTGGGGGGCGTCCAGCGAGGGCTCCCTCAAGTCTCCATCCTCCCAGGCGCCCCTCTCTCCCCCTCCCCCGCCCCCACGTCAGGGGGACATCCGTCCTGTGGGCAGTGGCCGGGCGCCACCTGCTGGAACAGTGCGTGTGGTGTCAGAGCCAGGCCTGAGACCGAGCGAAGGGCCCGGGAAGGGCCTGAGTCCATCGGGGCTTTGAGGCGTAAACCAGGGCGCCGCGGGCCGAGCCCCAGCAGCTCCTGGGTGTCTGTGGCGCTGAGTAGCCTCCTGCCGCAGAGGCCCATTGGCCTGCAGACCCTCTGCTCTCTGCCTTTGCAGATACCTGGTTCGCCCCTGCTCTAAACAAGTGTTTGTCACACGGCTCACAGAGACTGGTAGACGTGCAGACCGCCAGCTTGGGACGGTCTTAGCACCCCCACCCTCCACTGTCCCTGTGCTTGCTGGGGAGCAAGGATCCGGTCACTTCAGGGGCCAGACCTGGAATGACCCTTTGCCACCCAGGACGGTAGAGGCTGAGTGACCCCTGACATCAGCCCGCCCTGCAGGTTTGGGTGTGGGGAGGGACTGACCTCTCTGCAGTCATGTTCTAACTGTCCAGTCCTCAGGCAAGGCTGGTGTGAGTTCCCACCCCATGACAGTGGGTTTAATCCTCACGAGTGTCCCAACAGCGTAGTCAGGCATGTTAGCCTTCAGCGATTGGGTAGTCCTTGTGAGCAGTCCTGCAGTTGTCAAGAGACAGACTACCATATGACCCAGCAACGCCACTCCTGGGCATATAGGCAGACAAAACTTAATTCAAAAAGATCCCTGCACCCCAGTGTTCATAGCAGCACTACTCACAATAGCCAAGACATGGAAACAAGTAAACATCCATCGACAGAGGAATGGGTACAGAAAATGTGGTGTATATATACTCGGTCATAAAGAAGAACAACATGCCATTTGCAGCAACATGGATGGACCCAGAGGTGATCACACTAAGTAAGTCAGACAAAGAGAAAGAAAAATACCATAAGATATGTGGAATCTAAAATGTGACACAAATGAACCTATGTGTGAGACAGAAGCGGACTCAGGAACATAGAGAACGACTGGCTGTTGCCAGGGGGAGGGGTTTGGGAGAGGGCCGGAGGGGGAGGTCGGGGTCAGCAGATGGATGCTCCTGCAGAGAGTGGCTAAACAGCCAGGTCCTACCGTACAGGACAGAGAACTACAGTCAGTATCCGGTGATAAATCATCATGGAAAAGAATATTTTAAAAAAGGATATTAAAAAAAGTGTGTGAAAATGATTTTGTGCTCAAGGGAGTAAAACTGAACACCACCACCACCAAAAGAAAAGAAAAGTTGGAGT
>CM035272.1:3209665-3244165 GCA_020226075.1 Hydropotes inermis | reverse complement strand
GTTCCCCAGCTGCTGAATTTTCAGTGGGCAGAGGGCTGGAGGCCACCCAGCCTTGCAGCCCACCCCCATGCCTGGCCCATCCCGCCGACCCCTCGGTTTCCCTTTGAGGTCAGAGAAGATCTCCCAGGGCCTGGCGCCGTCCACCCATGTGCCTAGGGCCCTTCCCCCAGCTCAGATCCTGGCTGCAATTTATTCTCCCTCTTTTACATCGCAGACGGGCTGTGCTGCGTCCTACAGGTATTGATTTTGTTCTATTTTAGTGGTTTTAACTTAATGACTAGAAACCCCAAACAAATAAAATTTGCTTTAAAATCTCAGGGAAATCAATGAGGGAGGCCAGAATCACTATTCTATGAGCCAAAGGGACAGACCCTGGGCCGCCCAGCATCATCGCTCATGGCCAGAGGCTCCCCGGGGAGGGAGTCCTGGGGAGAAGGCAGGGTATGTGTGCGTGCCTGGGGAAGCCCCACTCCCCTCATAAAGCCAGACCCCCACATCTCTGTGCAGTGAGGCCATTTGAAAGCCTATCTCCAGGTTGTAAAACTGGAAAAAAAAAACCTAAACTTGTTATTCATGTTTCCATGAGTCCCAGGCGGCCTCCAATCCCAGTGACCTTGGAGGCTGGCCAAGGACCGAGTTGGCCCAGGCCAGGCCAGGCCAGGCCACAGAGGCCCGCGGAGGAGAGGGCCCCTACTGAGTCTGGTTCACTGGGGTGGCTGCTGGGCCGGGTCTGGGGAGAGGCTGCCTCCTGGCCACTGAGGAAGAGGGGCCCTGGTGCTGTCTCTCTCAGGGCCGAGCAGGGTGGGCGCGCCTTGCCTCTGCTGGGTGCCAGCACCCGGCACCCCAGCCCTAACGTGTGGATGCAGATGTGGAGAAGGTGAAAGGGGAAAAGTTAGTCGCCCAGGCGTGTCCAACTCTGTGTGACCCCATGGACTGCAGCCCACCAGTCTCCTCCGTCCATGGGATTCTCCAGGCAAGAAGACTGGAGTGGATTGCCATGCCCTCCTCCAGGGGGTCTTCTTGACCCAGGGATCAAACCCAGGCCTCTGGCATTGCAGGCGGATGCTTTACCATCTGAGCCACCAAGAGGTGGGAGCCCTCCTGAAAACTCCGGGGTCACCGTGAGGGTCCCACCCTCCCTTGCAAGAGGGGGTGGCGGTCCTGCAGCTCAGCGTCTGGCCCCTCCCACTGCTCCCTCCCCTGGACTGGAGGCAGCCGGGCTGCCTTTCAGACCCCAGGGTCTCCAGTCCATCTTGGAAAGGGGAAGCTGGAGCGGGGGTGCTGGACAGGGAGTCCTGGTTCCGCACCCGCCGGTGAGGCTGGGAGGGAGGCCCCCACTCTGACCTCCAGTCCTGCGGGCATGCCCTTCTGCAGTTCTATGTCCTCTTTTAGACACGCAGGGAGCCCGGCCAGAGGGGTGGACCCGGGGGCAGGAGAGGAGACAGCCCCTGGCAGGAAGTGGCCCCGCCTCCCCTCTGCCCCAGCCCTGCCGGAGGGGGACTGGCAGGACCCCCTTCTGCCCTGAGGTCTCCCAGCCAGGTCTGTTCCATGTCTGGGGCCCAGGGGGTGCACCTCCTCGTCCCTCCCCACCAGAGATCTGGGTCAAGGCCTGAGCGGCTTTCTCAGGACTGGCTCCCACCCCCACCGCACGTGAGGGTGACTTGGAAAGATTTTGGCCCAGCTGGCACCACTTAGCGGGAAATCAGAGTCCCTGAACCAGGTGAGGCTGGTGGAATGTGTGGAGCCAGGGGGGATCCCCTCTCCCCCGGGGAAGCTCCCCCCAACGCCTCCACGGGTGCAGGGCTAGGGGCTCATCTACTCTTTGCCCACCAACCCTAGCCCATCCTCTGATTGCCCTGTTGGGGTGGGCCGTGGTGAGTTCAAACAAATATGCCAGTTTCCGTCTGGGGACCCGGAGCGTTTATCTGAGCGGAGGCTCTTTCTGAGGACTTGGCGGTGGTGCCCTCCCCAACAGAAGCCCGCCCGACCCTTCTAGGTGGCGGGCAGTTCCCAGGTGCCCCTGGGTCACAGGTCCTGAATGGGGTGGGCTTCCAGGGGGGCGCTGCTCCCCACCCAGCCCCAGGGTCTACGGACCCCTGCTCTGAGGAAGTGGGGTCGGGGCCTCGTGGACACAGAGTGCCCACTCTAGTAGACCCTGGGAAGCTCACACTGCCCCCCAGACCTCCCGCCACAAGCCCTTTCGTGGGGTTACAGAGCTGTGGTCCAGACGCCTCCTCACGAGCAGGTGGATTCGGCCAGCCTGGCTGGGCGCTCGGACCCCAGTCCTGACTTTACACATGGACGAGGGCAGGCAAGTGGCCTCGGTTCCCAGACCAGACCCTCTTCTGCCAAACAGACCAGGCCTTCAGCGATCTCGACCAGGTGGTACCCGAAAGCCCCTCCCGGGGCATACAGGGTCAGAGAGCCTTAGAAATGATCAGCGAAGACGGAGGGGTTCTGCGTGTGTGTCTGTGAGCGGCTTTGGGGGACCACGGCCCCATCATGCACATGGGGACATGGACCTGTGGGGTGCATGGTCAGGCCTGGCGGCCACCTGGGGACCCCCATCCTGACGCACACCTGGCTGTCTTCAGTCAGTTCCTGGGGGAGGGTTCAGCTTCCTTGGGAAGCCTGGCCAGCTTGGGCCCCTTGCTCGGACAGCCCTGCTGCCCAGGGTCAAGGTCAAGGTCAGCAGAAACATCGACTGGAGATGTCCTCCGAAGTCCAGTAACTTAGGGACGATTAAGGGACGTTCCGTAATGAGGAAATCATTGACTCAAGCGGATTCTGGAGGTCAGTGCACGCTGGGGGCGGGCGGGCGGGCGGGGCCACTGCCCACTGGAGGGCAAGTTCTGCAGGGCCCAGGGTCAGAGGTGCCCCCGGGTGGGGCTGGGCTTGGGGTGGCGGTGAATACGGAGCTGCCAGCCGAGGCTCCCGCTTGGGGTGGGCCTGTTTTTCCTGACCGTTCATCCCGGGTCCCTGGGCTGAGGATGCAAACTGGCTCCCCCCGCCCCACCAGTTCTTCCTTCTCCCCAAACAAGGGGTGTGCCTGACTCTGGGGTGGGGGGCACTTCCGTCTCTTCTCCACAGACATCACTCCCAGACCTGGAAACTGAGTCCAGGAAGTTCTGGAGCTGCCCCTTCACCTCAGCGTCAGCTTCAGCCTGCAGATGCGTCCCTGCCCTGGGGCTCCGGGCAGAGCTCAAGGGGGATTGGCACTAGTTCAGGAGGAAGGCAGCTCTGAGCTTCGGGGGGCCCGGACGCAGAGAGCCGTCCCTGCGGGCCAGCCGTCTGGGCTGGTGGGGGCCTGTGGTGGAGGGTGAGAATGAGGACTCGGGCGGCTGGGCCCCGCGGGCACCGGGGCGGAGCAGGGTGGCTGTTACTGCTCAGTTGCTCAGCCGTGTCCGACTCTCTGCGACCCTGTGGACCGCAGCATGCCAGGCCTCCCTGTCCATCCCCAATGCCCGGAGCCTGCTCAGACTCACGTCCATTGAGTCAGTGATGCCACCCAACCATCTCATCCTCTGTTGTCCCCTTCTCCTGCCTTCAATCTTTCCCAGCATCAGGGTCTTTTCATGAGTCGGCTCTTTGCATCAGGTGGCCAAAGTGTTGGAGCTTCAGCATCACTCCTGTGAATGACTATTCAGGGTTAATTTCCTTCAGGATGGACTGGTTTGATCTCTATGCTGTCCCAGGGACTCTCGAGGGTCTTCTTCACTTGGAGCCGGGCAGCACTGAGCAAGTTCTTCCTTACCCCAGGCCTCAGTCTCCTCAGCTGTAAAACGGGCTGATGATGCCAAGTCATGAGGATTAAATGAAGGGAAATGAGAGGAAAGGGCTCAGGTGCCAGCTCGTTCTGTCCCGAGAGCAGCCACTTCAGGGGGAGGGGATTCTCAGTGCGCCCCCATGTTGGACTCCGATGGGTCTGAGAGAGTGAAGCCCTCCTTGGGGACCAGAGGACTGGCTGCCTCTGTAGCCCCTGCAAGCGCCCTGCAGTCACCGGCCCCACAGCCCTCCCTGACCCAGGCCTGCGTCCAAGCCGCCCACCCGCTCCTGTGTGGTCCCCTCCGCAGGAAAGAGGCCGCCCAGTGGGTCTGCCAGGACCGCTTCCCAGACAGGACCGCTGGTCCCCTCTCCGAGCTCCAGGCTGGGGCCAGGATGAACCTTCCCCTTGAGCTGGAAGAGGTCCCTGCCGCCCCCGGAGCCAGCCGAGGAGGAACTGTGCATGTGTCTGTGGTACATGTATGTGTGCCTCGGGGTGGGTGCACACACGTGTGCAAGCGAGCTCATGCACACTCAACCTGCAGCATGCTCACGGGACATGTGTGCCCATGCATGCAAGTGTGCATGTGTGTGCTGTGTGCGGTGCCTGAGTGTACATGGGATGTGTCTGCGTGTGTGCGTGCGTGACTGCACGTGAGTGTAACACTGGGGTCTGTGCTCGTGGGGCGGGTGGCAGTGTGGGCACTTGCTAGCGCCTGTCTGAGCCCAGGCACCCGGCAGCCCCCTTGGCTGAGGGACGCCCCTGCCCCGGGAAGCCCCACGTGGCCCAGGGGCTGTCCCTGTCTTGGGGGCGAGGCAGGGGGCAGCGAGGGGGCACAGCTCAGGGCCCGCCCCCACCCGGCTGGCGCCCCCTCCCTCTGCAAAGTCAGTTGAACCTGGCGCGGTGGCCACCGGAGTGAAAAGCCCTCCACCTGCCAGATGTTCTCTGGGTCAATTGTTAATGCCTCGCATCAATTATTGAAGGGGAGGGCTCCCTCTTTTCTTAAAAAAGCAGCAGCAGCAGAGGAGTGCTCGGGTTACCTGAGCCCACGCAGGAAGGGCAGTCCTGGGAGGAGCCGAGCCCTGGGCTGTGATGTGCGGGGGCAACGACCCAGGGATAGCTGCTCAGGGCCCGGGCAGGACAAGGTCTGTCCAAGGGGGACCCTGGCAAGAGATGGGGGCAGGGGTCCTGGTGGTGGTCGCACCACAGTAGACCCCTTCTCTCCTCCGCTCTGCTTGGCCACGCTCCCCTGGAACCAAGTCTCTGGAGGGATGCGATCAAGGCGGCTTTCTGGTCCTGGAGGCAGGGCCCTCTGTAGCCTGGAGGTCCTGGGATCGTGTGGCCAGGTCAAGGTCCTGCTGGAATCGGCCAGCCGCAGATGGGGGGACATGCAGAGCAAGCATGCCCCCAACCACCCTCTGTCCAGGCCGAGAGCTCCTTGAGGTGATTAGAGCTTCAGGCCAGGAAGGCCGGTTGGGGGTCAGCCCCTGCCCTTTGTCCGCCCTGGAGAGGGAGGCAGTGAGCTGGCCCATCCCCCCAGTGGCCCTTGGCCGGGCCAGGATGAAGAGCCCCAAAGCCCAGACTTCCAGGGGAGCCCACAGGCTTCAGGACTCAGCGCAGTGTCTGCAGCCTCCTGCCCCCTGGAGATGCTGTGTGGTCAGGGGCTGGGGGCTCTGGGTGCTGCAGACCGACGTCTGAGATCTCATTTTGGAATCAGACATGAGAGGCGGGAACCACGTCTCCAGTTTCATTGAGCGAAAAAGCAGGGCCTGGGAAGCAGAGGCGACGTCCTTGGGGCCACAGCAGCTGCCCAGGTTCAAGCCCGGGTCTCCAGGACTCCGGCCCCGAGCTGAGCTGACCGCTGGGCCTCCAGGGGCCACGGCTGGCCGTGCCTGGGGGCAGCCCTCACTCGGTGGTGCTCCTCACGCCTCGCCAACCCCGCGTGGCAGGTGCTGCCCTGGGTCCATTTCATAGACGAGGAAAGTGAGGCCTGAGGGCTGAGCTGTGGTCATCCAGTCAAGGCCCCGGCAGGTGAGGGGTGGGGCTAGGGTCCGAGCCCACCGCTGCCCCCCCGGAGCAGCACAGCTCCCACAGCCGAGAGACCCCGGCCCTGCCCCCTGCCCACGGTCACCGAGGCACAAACTGGGAGAAGGACAGTCGTCCTGCTCCTCGTGTGTCTGATGTCAAGACATCCGATCGGACTGGTCGGACCTCCTCTGCCCGCGTTTGCTGGGGCCTCTCCAAGGCGCCTGAATTATGCACGAGGCCCAGCCTGCAAGTGGCAGATGGAGGCGCCCACGGTAACCAGAGCCGGGGGGTGGGGGGGGTGGGAAGGGGGAGCGGTTGTCCAGGGCGGGGCACACAGGCTGCGCCTGCCCCCAACCCCGGGAACTTGCCGTGAGGGACGGACCCAGCAGTCTGTGCCCAGGCACTGCGTCTTTGAGCCCCGTGCATCTGGCGGGTGGGGGCCTGGTCCTCACGGAGCTCTGATGGGGAAGCGGGTGGGAGGCAGGGCGTGCAGACGGAGGCCGGAGGTCTCAGGCCCGAGCTGGGCAGCCGGGGCTGGGCTGCAGCAGGGGACACAGGGCCCAGAGGAGCTGGGGCCAGGGGCTCACACTCAGCTGTCCTAGAGCCTGGCAAGGCCTGCCTTTCATTGAAACCCCAAACATGGAGGCCGTCTGGTTACAGGAGTGGAGGCGCTGCCCAGGGGAGGGAGAGGGGAGGTGGGCGTGCTGGAGGGGTGGTCCCCAAGGACAGCAGGGCCACCCTCGTCCCCAGGGTCTGAGACCAGAGCCCAGGGTGGGGGCTCGGGGCAGAGGCGAGGGGAGACTCCGGGTGGTAGGGCTCAGACCTTCCCCCGATGCCTGTCGGTCCACGTCCGGGGGTGGCCCTCCCGGCTCTCGGGTCTGTGAAATGACGGCCCCTGAGAGGAGTGGCCAGGTGCCTGTCACCCTCACTCCGCCCCTCCGCCCCGCCCCGGGCCCAGGCCCCGCCCTCTCACTCTCCTCACCCACACCCTCGGGCAGGACTTGCAGACCCCCTGTGCCCCCGGATTGCCCATCGCTCCAGCCTCTGGGCCGGCGAGTCCTCCCCGAATGCCCCCTGTCCCCTGGGTAGGGTGGACCGTGCGAGCGTCTCTCCAAACAATGATTTATCTCAGAATTAAGTGTATTACACCGAGAACTTGCCAGTTCTGTCCCGCCAACGTGCATAGGAAATCTGGCTAATTAAATATATTATGCAGTGTAGCCTTGATTGTTGGGAATGAATCAGGTTAATTGCGGTGAGAATCATGCTTCGTAATTAACATTACCGCCCTAAATCAAAGGCGGGGCACCTTCCTGCTCCCCACCCTGGCGTGGGAGGCAGAGAGGGGCTCCTGGGAGGTCCAGGACGCCTGGCACTCTGCTCCTGGTCTCCCCGCGTGTCCCCTTGGGGGAAACAGGGCCTCAGGCAGCGAGATGCCTTAGTCCACCCCCTGGGCTGGCGAGCCGGGCCCTGGGTCCAGTTCAGACCTTACTAGAGGGGATGGCCTATGAAATGAGGTGGGGGGGGCGAGCCCAGGGGGTCAGTGGGAGGGCCTGGGAGACACATAGGCAGCTTCCATGACAGTGTCTCCTGGGGCTATGTCCAGGAAGCCTGGCTCCGCTCTCAGCAAAGTCCTGGCTTCACAGAGCTGGCATCCAGTGGGGGAGACAGACAAGAAAACACCCACGGGAGAGTCCAGGGTGTCTTGACGGAGGCCAAGGTGCTGGTCCTGTCGCCACAGGGGAAGGGGCCTGTGAGCTGATTCCTGAGCTGCAGGAAGGAATGAGCCACATGAGGCCCTGGGGGAGGGAAGTGGCGGGTGCAAAGGCCCTGAGGTGGAGACAGGAGGCACCAGGGAGGCCAGGGCCGCTGGGCTGAGAGGCTGGCACGGGCCGCCATCACCCTGCCCGCTGCCCCAGCCCCAGCAAGTACGGGCTCACCCCACCTGCACTGTGGGGCCTCTCGCTGCGGCCCCGGGGTGGCTCTGCGCCTGCGCAGTCTAGCCTCCCTGGAGGCCTGAGTGGGGACAGGACACCCAGGGTGGCTCAGGGAAGGCTGGCCGCGTCCTCAGAAGCCACCCTCATCCCTGGCCTGCAGAAGCAGCTACATCCAGGCTGGGGGCCATGCAGGGAGGCATGAGGTCATGACCCGAGATAAGCCCCCGGGGCCTGCTCTGGCTTGGGACCCGTGGCCACCGGGTCCTGAGCTATCTCTGCCCTGAGCCCTAGGTGGCTGGCGGGGCCCCTGGGCAGAGGCTTCGGCCACAAGTGCCCCCACCCCGGTTCCCCAGTCTGAAATCCCACCTCAGAGCCATCCTGGCGAGTCCTGAAGCCCCCCACCCCTCTCTGGAGGCCTTTCTTGGGGAAGCCACAATCTGATTTGCTCAGGGCAGGGTAGAGACTCGGGCAGGAGCCCTGGGCATCCACGTAACGACACAGGCGCGTGGGTGAGAAAGGAGCTTGGGGCGGGCACGGGGCCCCCAGAGCCCCCCTACCCCACTCCAGGATCGTTCTGGGGTCTAGGGCCTGAATTCCTATCCCATTCACCGGCCAGTCTAGTCAGGGTGCCACAGGCCACGGGAAGGGACCCTTCAGGGGCCTGCATTCCCATGCTAGGGCAGCGGTGCTGGTGGGATCGACCCAGTGGGGGGCCCTGCAGCAGGCACCACCCCCCAGCCCTGCACCCTCCGGATGTTCCCAAGGTCAGGACCATCCGCTGACAACCAGGCTCCCCTTTCGCCCTCGGCGGACGGCTGGGGTCAGGAGCCAGGTGGGCCTCTGAGAGCCATGTCCGGACGAATATCCGAATATCCGTGCTGCTGAAGGGCAGGGCAGGTAGGGCAGCCCAGCAGCCTCCTGGTTACACTTTAATTTCATTTCCCTGATGAAACAGCAGGATCAATCTGCTGGCCATTTAGCAAGGTGTCCCCATTTGCATACTTAAAAGATGCTGCGGGCGGGGAGGGGCCGGCTGGGGACGGAAAACGTGCCTGGGCTGATTGAAGCCAGCCTCGCCTTGGCTAAAGGGAATTTAATTTCCAAGTGTGCACTCAGAATACATTGCGGCACGCAGATGCCCGCACCAGGAGGAGCTGCGGAGACAGTGTCCTCGGGAGGCGACGAGTGTGCGCCCCGCGTCACTTCCCTTCAGCGTCTCTGCCCTGCTCTGGGTTTTAGCAGGAGTTCTTATTGATTTTTTTTTTTTTAAAGGCTAGAGGTTTCCCAGCCTTCCAGAGAAAGGGGAATTTAGTCCCCATGGAGGTCATCCCCTGACTTCCCCGTTTCCCCAAGAATCTAGAGTGCGAGAGTCCCCCTCGTCCAACATAGAGTGCATCCCTCACCGGCCGGGGAGGAGCCTCCCTTCTGGGAGGTCACAGAAGGGACCCTGGGAGGCCGGGACCGAGGGGACCCTGCCTCCTGGGCTGCTCTCAGCCTCCCAGTCCGTCCTCCATGGGGCCAAAGCCACACTAGACCCTGTGGCCTCAGGGCCCAACACGTCTGGATTAGAAGGGCGGGGGCTCCCCTGGGGTTTCCCAGGTGGCACTCCTGGTACAGAACCCGCCTGCCAATGCAGGAGACGTAAGAGACATGGGTTCGATCCCTGGGTCGGGAAGAGTTCCTGAAGAAGGGAACAGCTACCCACGTTGGTATTCTTGCCTGGAGAATCCTGTGGACAGAGGAGCCTGGCGGGTTACAGTCCCTGGGGTCACAAAGAGTTGGAGGCAACTGAAACCACCCCCGCCGGGCTCCTCCGGCGTTGGGGCAGCTGTCCTCAGCCAGGCCCCCATCACGGCAGGGCAGCGGGCTGTCCCTGGAGCTGACTCAGCAGGGGGCCCTGACCACGTGAAGCCCTGAGAGAGGACTGGGGGGTGAGGACTGCCCAGGGCATCTGGACCTACTCTCTGGACACCCTGGCTCACTCTCGGAGCCCTGTGGACGCAGCCCCACTGCCTTTCAGCTGTGAGTGGGCCCTGCCCAGCTCTGCTTGTGACAGGAGCCAGCACCTTCCTCCCCCTGGGATCGGGGCTCCACCTGGGGCTGGGGGCTGGGCTCAAGGCCCCGTCTGCCCCGGGGTGGGCTGCAGGCTCTGATGGAGCTGTGGGTCCGGCCTCCCGTGAGGCCCATTGCCCCCTCTTTGAAGGGCCCTTTGCTCAGTAACAGACAGTTGCCCTGAGACCCTGCAGGGAAGGGCCCTCCTGGGCTCCGCCTCCCGCCAGCCTTGAGGCTCTGGACAGGTCATCCCGTGCATGAACCGGGGGCAACATCGGCACCCCCTCGTGGCTGCCACCATCACAGGAGCCCTGCGCTGCGGGGCTGCGTCCCTCAGTCCTGTCCGACTCTTGACGAACCCACAGCCTGTAGCCCGCCAGGCTCCTCTGTCCGTGGGGTTCTTATGGTCAAAGGCGGGGAGCAGAGTGAGGGAGGGCTGAGTTGGCGCTTCTGGCTCTGATCCTAGCGTGTTCTCATCCCCACACGTCCCAGAGAGGGAGCCCCCTCCTCGGGGACACAGTGGAATCTGCTCTGGGGCCACTCGCAGAAGCTGGGCTGCTGTCTCCCCAGGACTGGGTTGGGGACAAGGCGGGAGCAGGCCAGCCCCTCCCCACCGCCTCTCACCTCCTGGGGGCCTGAGAGGTGCGGCTGGGAGAGCTGACTGTGCCCCCCAGACCTCCCAGGGTCAACTGGGGGCCCAGAGGGAAGAATAGGCACTTCTTCGGGTCCAGGTTGCTCCTGGCGAGAGGGCCGGGCAGTGGCCAGACTGGGCCACATTTCAGGCCCCAAGGGTCTCTCCTGATCTCCATCCCTGGACCCTTGAGCCAGCCAATGCCAAGGCCGGGGCTGTGGCCCCAGAAGGGGCTGAGTGGGCAGCTATGATGGAGTGGACAGCGCCTGCTGGGGAGCCTCTGCTCAGATGCCCCTGGCACGTGATCTTCTTTGTGCCCAGAAGCTCCCGAGTAAATAGAGTGAAACGTGGGACCCCCACTGCCTGGAGGACCAGAAAACCGTGTATTTATTTATTTATTAACGGCCTCACTGTACGGTTTGCAGGATCTTAGTTCCCCAACCGGGAATCGAACCTCTGCCCCCTGCAAAGGAAGTGCAGAGTCTCAACCACTGGACTGCCAGGGAAGTCCCAGAAAACAGTTTAAAACAGCACGTGGGAGGGTCCTCACCACCACAGGGAGCACCTTATGCTAAATATTTAACCTCCAGGAGGAAAGGCAGGGGAGTGCTCAGAGTGGTCTTGGCAGGTGAAAATGGGCTCCCCCTGCCGGAAAACCGAGGGGGGTCCCAAGCGGGGGCTTTTATTTGATTTTGTTTTTTGACACTTCTCTGTGACTTCTCAACTTAGGATGATCATGAAGGGGAAAATGGAAGAATAACCCGCCAACAATCTGGCAGTTCCCCAAAGGATTAAGCACAGAATTAGTGATGGACCCAGCAGTGTCCCCCCAGTGTATACATGCCTGAGAGAAATGACAGCTTCCCTCCATGCAAACGCTCATGCGGACTGTTCCGGCAGCGCCGTTCACGGCGGTCAAGAGGCGGGAACGCCGACAGATTTTGGATAAGCAAAGTGTGGACCGTCTGCAGGAGGCACAACATCCACTCATGAACAAGATGAAGCGCTGATATGCGCTGCGACACGCGAGAACCTCGGGAGCGTCACACTCAGGGGGAGAAGCCAGACACAGAAGCACACCCTTCTGGTGGTCTGTCGGCGTGATTTGCTCAGGACCGGCGCCCACGGGGACGGAAAGCAGATCAGAAGTTGACAGGGATGGACGTGGGTGCCAAGGGGTGACAGGAGGAAAGAGTCCTTTCTCCTTCCTAAAAATAGATTTTGTTTTTAAGAGCAGTTTTAGTGGGAAAGTGTTAGTCGCTCAGTCTTGTCCAACACTTTGCAGCCCGGTGAACCGTAGCGCACCAGGCTCCTCTGTCCATGAAATTCTCCAGACAAGAACACTGGAGTGGGAAGCCATTTCCTTCTCCAGGGGATCTTCCCGACCCAGGGATCAAAGCAGCATCTCCTGCATTGCAGGCAGGTTCTTTACCGTCTGAGCCGCCAGGGAAGACTAAGAGTGGTTCCAGGGTCACAGGCGATGACCTGTTGAGCAGAAGGTCCAGAGGTTTCCCAAGTACTCCTTGCCCCGTTATGCACAGCCTCCCCGCCATCAACATGCCGCGCTGGAGCGGGTCCATTTTTTACAGCTGATGAACCTGTGTTGACATATCACCAGCACCCAGAGCCCTTGCTTTTGAATTAGGGCTCGCTGCCCTGCAGCCTGTGGGTTTGGACAAAAGTATCGCAAGTACCTCCCATTATAGCATTGCCCGGAGCAGATTCACTCCCTAAACATCCTCCGTGCACTACCTGTTCACCCCTCCCTCCCTCCAACCCCCAGCAACCCCTGATCCTTTCACTGTCTCCAAACTCTTGCCTTTTCCAGAATTTCACATAGTTTAATTCATACAGTCTGTAGTCATTCCCCACCTCAGTTTTATTGAGAAACAATTGACATGCAGCATGTATTAGTCTAGAGTGATGATTTGATACATGTATGTATTGTGAAGTGATGACCACAGTAAGTCTAGTTAATATCCATCACCTCACATCCTTACAACTTTCTTTTTATTGTGATGAGAACTTTTAAGGTCTACTCTCTTGACATAAATATATACAATGTTAACTAGAGTTGCCATGGTGTAGATTACATCCCAGGACTTTTTTGTTTATCCTATCACTGGAAGCTTATACCTTTTGACCAACCTTCTCCTTCCCAACCCTTGCCTCTGGCAAATGCCAATCTGTTCTTTGTTCTTAAAAGTTTGGTTTTTTAGATTCCACATATAAGTGTGATTATATAGGATTTGTCTTTCTTTAACTTATTTCACTCAGCATAATGCCCTCAAGGCCCATCCATGTCATCACAAATGGTGGAATTTCCTCCTATATTATGGCTGAATGATGTCCCACTGTGTGTGTGTGTGTGTGTGTGTGTGTGTATACACATACCAATCTTCTTTATCCACAGTCCATTGATGACACCAGCTGGTTCCATGTTTTGACTATTGCACACAGGCTGCAATGAACGTGGAGGGTGGTGAGGATCTTTTCTTGAGAGAGTGATTTCATTTCCTTCAGAAAAATACAGGCAGACCTCATTTTATTGTGCCTCACAGTTACTGTGTATTTTTTTTACCAATTGCGGGTCTGTGGTAACCCTGCTTTGGGTTACCATTTTCCGGGCACCATTTTCCATCAGCATTTGCTCACTGTGTGTCTGTATCACATTCTGGGAATGCTTGCAATTTTCAAACTTTTCATTGTTATCATACTTATTATGGGGACAGCAATTGGTGAACTTTGATTTGACTATTATAATCATTGGGGCATTTTTTAGCAAGAAAATATTTTTAAATTAATATCTATGCTTTTTTTTTAGAGATGATGCTATTGCACACTTAATAGACTACAGTATAGTGTGAACAGCTTTTAGATGCCTTGGGAAAACTATATGCATTTTATATGAGTGTGTGTGTGTGTGACTCATTTTACTGCTGTGGTCTGCAACCAAACCCTGACATCACCAAGGTCTGCCTGTCCCCAGGAGTGGAACTGCTGGATTGTGTGGTAATTCCATCTTTAATCTTTTGAGGAACCACCGTACTGTTTTCCATCGTCCATAGTGGATGCACCAATTTTCATTCCCACCAACAATGCGAAAGTCTCAGGGGGCAAAGAATCCACCTGCAATGCAGGGGACACAGGAGATTTGGGTTCAATCCCTGGATCGGGAAGATCCCCTGGAGAAGGAAATGGCAACCCACTCCAGTGTTCTTGCCTGGAGAATCCCATGGACAGAGGAGCCGGGGGACTTCAGTCCACGGGGTCACAGAGAGTCGGACACGACCGAGCGGCCAAGCATGTGGAAGCACAGATGCAGCCGTGTCCCAAGGCTCTCTTTTCTCCGCATCCTAGCCAACACTTAGGTCTCGCCTTTCTAATAATCTCCGTTCTAACAGGTGTGAGGTCACAGCACCTGTGGTTTAGATTTGCATGGATGTAGCCTTTTCAGACTGACTTCCTTGAGTGACTGATAGTGTTTAAGGTTCCTCTGTGTCTTTCCCCGGCTTGACGGCTCTTGTCTTTCTGTGTGTGTGTTGATCGCTCAGTCGTGTCCGGCTCTTTGCGACCCCATGGACTATAGCCCGCCAGGCTCCTCTGTCTATGGGACTTCTCAGGCAAGAACATTAGAGTGGGTTGCCATTTCCTTCTCCAGGGGATCTTCCCAACCCAAGGATCGAACCTGGGTGTCTGGCATTGCAGGCAGATTCTTTACCATCTGAGCCACTGTAATTGGGGCTCACGTGTCTTTTTAGTGCTGGACAATGTTCTGTCATCTGAATGCACTAGTTTATTCATGCACTCTCTTCCTGAAGGGCACCTCAGTTGCTTCCAAGTATTGGCAATTAGGAATAAAGTTGCTATAAAAGCGCGTGCACAGGGCTCTTCACGGATACATTTTCAGCTCCTTTGGGTAAAAAGGGTATGATCACTGGATTATATGGCTAAGAGTGCTTTTGCAGGGGCACTTCCTTGGAGGTCCAGCAGCTGAGACTCCGCGCTTCCAGTGCAGGGGGCCTGGGGTTCCGTCCCTGGTCAGGGACCTAGACCCTGCAACTAAGCATTCGCACGCCACAACTAAAGATGTTGTCTGCCACAGTTAAGTAAAATAACCCACACAGCCGAATAGATACCCTTTTTTTTTTTAAAGGGTGCATTTTTGTAAGAAACTGCCAAATAATTTTCCAGTTTCTTTTTAAGGTGATGAAAAAGTTCTAAACCTGACTGTGGTGATGGTTGAACAACTCTGGGAATACCCAGAGACCCCTGAAGTGTACACCTTGTGTGGGGGAATGGGATAGGACTTGACTTACGTCTCAAGAAAGTTTTTTTGGTTAAATCTTTTCAGCAGCCGATGGAGACCCAGGGCAGCAGTGGATGGAGCCCCTCTCTTCTGCCCGGGGCAGGGGCACCCACAGGGGTGGCCGGGCAGATGGCAGGGCCTCTGGGGGGCATCCTCCCCGAGCCTCTGCCCGCGGGGCCCCGGGGAGCCGGCCGGGCGGCAATCAGTGCCGGTGACAGGCTGAAAGGCCAGATTAAAAGCGCTGAAGGGACCTCGGTGGTTCGAGGTCAATAAATCTTGCTGGCCGCCGCAGCCTGCCCCCTGCTCCGTTCAGCAATCTGTCCGGCCGCCTTTCATGGGCCCAGTTGCTCCCCGCCACCTCGGGGGAAGCGCCACAAATCACTGTGACAGACCAATCAACAGGCCGGGAGATTTTTATACACGTTGCCTCTTGAAGGATGACCCTCCCTCAGCAGCACATCAGAATAAATCTCTTCAGAAACTTTCCCGAGCGCCGCCCCCTGCCCCTGTGTGACTGGTGGCCTCCCCGTCCCCCCACCGGCGGGCCCGTCAGCTCCCCACCCACCCAGCTGGGCCCGCATCCACCCTGGGCCTCTGGCAGCTGCAGCCGGCCCGGACCCAGGGCCGGGGGGGGGGGGGGCAGACGGGTGACGGGGACCCCGTGATGGGAAGGCCCATCCTCCCTCCAGCCTGGCCTGCCAGGTCCTTGGACTAGCGGACCCTCAGTTCACACCGAGCTGGGCCAAGGCACCTCATTTCAACAGGAGAAAGGAAGCTTTATAAAATAATTCATAGGAAACTTAAAACACTCAGACACCAAGAAATTGCAAATGGGGAAATATGATGGATTGTGGGTTGAAAGAAGGCGACTTCTACAGGCAAAATTGATCCCTTGGAAAATGTTTTTGTCTGCTATGAAAAATGGGCACGATCTTGCCAGGGCTCCAGCGCTATAATCCCGAAAATAATTTGCTTTTGATTTCCTCTTGGTCTCCGCGGCTCCTCTCCCCACGCGGGAGCCCTGGAGCTGGCCAGGTGTGGGGCAGGCCTGCCCCATCCAGGAGACCCGAGCTCTCTGTCCACGGTGGCTAAGTCTGCACTGTGTCTGGAGGGCTACTTATCGAGGGTCTCTCCTCAGTGGACAGAGCCCATCTCAGCTGCCCCCCCAACGCGTGTGGGCCTCCAGCCCTCCCACTCAGTATCCCCCGAGCTGGGGACTTTCAAAATGAAGCGCAAAATTGAATCATTGTCTCCTAGGAGAGCTGGCAGAGACCACACTACCTTTCCCCTTCTGCTTGCCGCATGCCGATTCCATCAGCAGTTCATCTCAGAAAGGACCACTTCCCCTGAGGTTGGGGAGACTGAGGCCTGAGTGGAGGGTCGCCAGGAAGAGTCAGAAATAGAGCTATACCCGGGGGTCGGGGCTGGGCTTTGTGGAAGGTGGGGATACAGTCTTGGTCTCCAGCCCCAAGGGGCTGTCCCCCGATAGTCCCCCGCCTGCCTGAGCAAAGCTTCTGGGAAGGACACAGCTGTGAGTCCGGGAGGACTTGGGTCAGGGCTGCCCCCTCTTGGAGCACGTGGGACCGCAGACCCTGGGCCACCACCTGCATCGGGGTCTCTGGGGGGGGGCAAGGCAGCCCATGCTCCCCAAGGAAGCCTCTTGTCCAGCACATCCTGCGAGCACCATGACATCCCCTCGCTGGATGTCACCTCGGATCTGCGGACGTAGGATTCAGGCCAGAGTCGCGATGAAGGGCTGCAAGGAACAGAGTCCGGGGTGCTGCTGCAGATGCTCGACCTGGGGGGCAGCCACCAGCTTCTCGGGGTCCCAAGGCTGATGCCCGTGGGAGGGGCCCTGGAGCCCAGGCCCCCAGAAGAGGTGCCGAGAGGTGGGTGCTGGGGTCACAGGTGGCCCGACGGCCTCACCCCTCCTTGAAGTCGCAGTGTCTCTCCAACGCCACTGTCCCGAGCCTTTCTTATAGCAGGGAGGCCTGTGTCAGAGCCGTGGGGAGGACAGTCCTGGAGGAAGGGAGAGCGGGGTGCCGGGGTGCTAGGCGGCGGTGCTGAGACCCTGTGAAGGCCAGGTCTCTTGCCTCGCTGGCCAACTGTGCAGAGGGGACATGGGCAAACCCCGCTCCAGGTCAGTGGGCCCCCAGGAAAGGCTGTGTCCACAAACGTGAAACCCGGGGGTGGGGCACTCAATCCATTTCCTGCTTAGCTTTTGCAACCAGGAAGCCAAGCTGTGCCCCTGAGCCAAAGGCATGGAGTTGTCTCTGGAAGGAGGCGACTGGTGATAAACCTTCCTAGTGGTTCGCCCACCAAAGTCAAGGGCCCGCAGAATCCTGGCATCACGTTCAGGCGAGGCCTGGACCAGGCTTCTTTGATTGAGTGAGTGAACCCACCTGTGCTTGACATTCCAAAGGCCACTCCCCCGCTGCCCCACGCAGAGGTCCTGGCAGCGGTGGGGGCCTGATCCTGCCACAGGCAGGATGGGGGATTCTAGCAGCCCCTTCCACTTCCCCGGGAAGGAGCAGCTCCAGGGACTAACCCCCACAGGCTGGCCCTCCACGCCCCAAGCCCGGTGGTGTGTGCCCAGCACCTCCTCACACTGGGGGTGGCCTGTGGGGGTACGGGCACCTTGCCCACCGTGATCCATTGCCTCTAGATGAGGGGACAGGGCTAGTCTGCAACCAGGCGAGGCCAGCCACATACATAGGCATGTTTTTCAAACCACTGAAGGTTACCGAGGCGATCTCTAGGCTGTCCATCACCTTGTGGATGCCCGCGTGCCTCTGTCCCTCCTCTGGCCTTCAGTGGTCCTCACCTGATGAGTGGAGCCAAGAAGCCTCTCAAAAAACTAATTCTCGACTTGGCCGCGGTCACTGATCACAGTTACTTTCAGAAGCCAGCTGTGAAGGTGAGGGGGGCGCTCGGAATGCAGGCTCCTCACTGGGAAGCTGGGAGCTGGGCGCATCTCGATACTCCGCCCAAAAAATTGGTGCCTCGACGAGCCCACATCTGCCTACTCCCCGGGCTCTTTGGGGCCCAGGAGCACCACCCGTGGGTCTCCAGATACAGGAGGCTGGTGGGGTTGCCTGGCCCTCACGGGAGCTGGTGGACGTTCCATGTGGGGGGGTGGGCACAGGGCCGCAGGGCACCTGTGCCAGCTCCACTGTCAGATCCGTGTCGTCAAGCTACAGCCCCCGCGGGAGCCTGAGTGAGCTCATCGCTCGCCCCTCCCCACATCAGAGTGCCCCGCCACCCCCTGTTAAGTGTGGTCAGTGTCCAGGGCACCTGTGTTTTCTAAAACTTCCTGGTGACTCTGCCATCTGTGAGCCGGGCTGAGACCCGCCAGCCTCTGGTTACTCAACATGACGCCTCCCAGGGGTCAGGCACCGGCTGAGGGCCGGCCCGCATGGCTCGTGTAGGAGGGCCCCAGACACAAGGTCACCATCCCCCCTTCCACCGCCCTCCGCCCCACGGTTACCAGGGGGCTATGGCAGTGGAGAGTAACGGGGAAAAGATGCTGGGTGGAGACCTGTGCTGGCTCCAGGGTGCAGGCTGGCTGGGGGCGGCAGAGGGCTGAGTCGGAGCCCTGATCCCCATGCACCTGTGGCCGGGCCTGGGGCACACGCTCGCCTCTCTAGGGGGCCCTGCAGAAGGGCAGGGGGACAAGGTAGCTGGAATCAGCCTTACTCTTGTCCACAGATGGACCCCGCAGATGCCTTGCGGCGGCTTCCCCTGAATGGGGCTTGGTGGCAGAAGGAACAGGGTGGATGGGCGGGCAGGCGGGTGGCTCCCAGGGCCCCTCTCCTCCAGGACATCACCTGGGAGGAGGAGCTGCGGGTGGGGCAGGAAGCTGGCGGCCCTCGGCTGATTGTATTAGACAGAGCATCATTGATCCGGCTCCGGTTTATCCCTGGTGCCTCATTTCAATAAACAGCAGTTGGAAAGAATTAGCAGGGGACGCGGCTCTCTCCCCTCCCCCGTCCTCCTTCGCCCGGGTCTTCCTTTGATTTGTCAGGAATGGACGATTTATGAGGATTCAAGCAGGAGTCTCATTTGTCCCTGGGACGCGGGATCAGGGTACAGAGGGCATGGCTGAGCGCCTGCTGTGTACCTGCCCTTACATGGGGCCACAAGCAGGGGGCAGGCACCTGGCGGGGATGGCTGGGGCGGGGTGGTGGGGGCGAGGGGAGATGCCACCAGATGGGGTTGGTCTGACCTCGGGAGAAATCAGCAGGAGGCAGCTAGGGAGTAAAAGCTCAGGGCCGACTCAGGGTTGCTGGCCAGCCCTGGTCAAGCAGTTGTCACATCCCCTGGGCCTTAATTCCTCATCTGCAAAGACAGGGGAGATGTCAGACGTGTGGTGTGGTGTGTGTGTGTGCGCACACACATACGCACTGCCTGTGCCCTGTTATAATTGTATCACACGGTCGGCTTTATTTCTTGTTCTTTACCCATTTTAACAGACATTTCCCCAAGTTATTCGACACGTTTTTTGAAAAATATTTTTTTAATGGCTGCAAAATTCTCAATGGATTGGTTGTAGCATAAAACCCCTAATAGTTTCCTTGACATTTAGACATTTGGGAGGCTGCTATTTCACTGCTATTATAAATAATGTTCCTAAGATCGGCCACTCAGGCTGCAGACCTCTTTCCCCGATGCCCGCGGGGCTGCCTCCCCTCCCCCCAGATCCCTGTTCGAAGCCTCCCTCTTTCCATCACTCCCATCCCATCTCTGCTTCCAAATAATTCTCTTCACAGCCTTCCCTCTTCATCATCTCTCTCCTCTAGAAGGTGAGCTCACAGGGCCCAGACTGGGTGGTGCTTACTCAGCCCCCCCATCAACAACAGTGACTGACACACAGGGTTTTTTCCAATCAATTCTGGGGATACCCCCGGTGGGCCAGTGGGTAAGACTCTTCACTCCTAATGTAGGGGGCCCGGGTTCAATCCCTGGTCAGGGAACAAGATCCTGCATGCCCCAACTAACACCCAGTGCAGCCAAATAGATAAATGAATAAAAATATGTTAAAAAAATTAAATCAACTCTGGCAATCATTGCCTTTTTTTTTTTTTTTAATCATTGCCTTTTAAATAGTGTATTAGGATATAGTTCATATACTGTATGATTCACCCATTTAAATTGCAAAATTCCATGAGGTTTGTTGTATTACATTACTAATTTTTTAATTGTGGTAAAAAAATATATATGTACACATATATATGTGTATATATATAAAATTCACGGCTTCCCTGGTGGCTAAAGAATCTGCTTGCCAATGCAGGAGACACAGGTTCAATCCCTGAGCCAGGAAGATCCCACATGCCGCACGCGGAATGACTAAGCCCATGCGCCACAGCTATTGAGTCTGTGCTCTAGAGACCAGGAGCCGCAACTACCGAAACTCTCTCCCCCTAGAGCCCACGCTCCTCAAGAAGAGAAGCCTCTGCAATGAGAAGCCTGTGCACTGCAACTAGAGAGTAGCCCCCACTCACCACAACTAGAGAAACGTCTGTGTGGCAACAAAGACCCAGCACAGCCAAAACAAAGAGAAAAAAGATGCCCCCAAAACTAAAATAAAATTCACCATTTTAGCTATCTTCAAGTGCATTAATTACAGTCACTATGTTGTGCAACCATCACCTCTCTTTTGAAAACTTTTTTATCCCCCCAAGCTAGAAGTCTGTCATTTTTATCCCCCCAGCCTGGAAACCTATCCTTACTTTTATCCCCTCAACCTGGAAGCCTGTCCTCATTTTTATCCCCCAAACCTGGAAGCCTGTCCTCATTTTTATCCCCCCAACATGGAAGTTTTGAACTGTGGTGTTGAAGAAGACTCATGAGAGTCCCTTGGACAGTAAGGAGATCCAACCAGTCCATCCTAAAGAAAATCAGTCCTGAATACTCATTGGAAGGACTGATGCTGAAGCTGAAACTCCAATCCTTTGGTCACCTGATGTAAAGAACTGACTCAATGGAAAAGACCCTGATGCTGGGAAAGATTGAAGGTGGGAGGAGAAGGGGACGACAGAGGATGAGATGGTTGGATGGCATCACCAACTCAATGGACATGAGTTTGAGTAAACTCCCGGAGTTGGTGATGGACAGGGAGGCCTGGTGTGCTGCAGTTTATGAGGTCGCAAAGAGTCGGACACGACTGAGCGAATGAACTGAACTGAACCTGGAAGTCTATCCTTATTTTTATCGCCCCAATCTGGAAGTCTGTCCTCACTAAACACTCACTACCCACTTCCTGCCCCTAACCCCTCATAACTGTTTTCAACTTTCCATTGCTATAAAACTGACTATTCTTGGCATATCAGATAAATGGAATCCTACAATATAAGTCCTTTTATATCTGGCTTATTTCACTTAGTATGATGTTTTCAAGGTTCATCAACTTTAGCCCGTGTTAGAATGTTATGCCCTAAAAAAAAAAAAAGAATGTTATGCCCTTTTTTGACCCAGTAGCACAATCGTTGTCTATGAGTCGGGGGTTTAGACTATTTACATTTAATGTGATTATTGCTATCACCTGCTATTTATTTTATCTTCCTCCATGCGTCTCTTTGTTCCCCTTTTCTTCTTTTCCTGTCATTCTTTGGATGAACTGAGAATTTTTACTATTCCATTTTATCCCCCTTGTTGGCTTATTAGTCGTCACTCTTTATTTTGTGTTTGGTGCTTCCTTTACGAATTACACATCTTTAACTTATCACAGTCTACCTTCAGATGAAGCTAAACTCCTTCAAGCATATATAGGAACCTCACAACAGCAGATTTCCATTCCCCTCCTGACCTGTGTGCCGTTGTTTCGTACTTCCACGTTACGTCATAAAGCCCCATAATACATTGCCACAGTATTTTTTTTTTGCCTTAAGCAATCAGTTCCTTTCCAATTTTTTTTTAACTAGAAAGAAAGCATTTTATATTTGGACACGCAGTTGCCATTTCCAGAGTTCTTCATTCCTTTGTGTGGACCTCTCTTTCCGTCGGGAATAATGTTTTCTGTCTGAAGGGTTTCCTTTAACATTTCTTGTAGAGTGAGTTTGCTGGTGATGCATTCTTTAAGCTTTCATCTGCCTGAAAACTTCTCATGTTCACTTTTGAGAGAGCCGTCAGCAGTCATAGAAACTCAACGCTGATGGACCTCCTTTTCCTTCAAGAGCCTGAAGGAGTCTGCTCAACTGCCTGCCACCTGCATTGCTTCTGGAGAGTTGCTGTCTGTCCATCTTTCTTCCTTTGTCCATTATGTGCTTTCTCAAAATGTAACCGTCATCATTGTGCTAAGTCACTTCAGTCACGTCTGACTCTTTGAGACCCCATGGACTGTAGCCCGTCAGGTTCCTCTGTCCATGGGAGTCTCCAGGCAAGAATACTGGACTGGGTTGCCATGCCCTCCCCCAGGGGATCTTCCTGATCTTTGCACAGATAGAGCCCTCGTCTTTTACGTCTGTTGCATTGGCAGGTGGGTTCTTTACATCTAGCGCCACCTGGGAAGCCTGTCCTTCATCCTTGGGTTTAAGAAATATAATGTGCTTCAGTGTTGTTTTCTTCATATTTCTTGTGTTTGAGGTTTGCTGAGCTTCTTGGACTCCGTGGGTTTATGGGCTTCGTCAGTTTTGGAAAAGTTTAGCCATTATTTCTTCATGTATTTTTCTGTCCCCACTTTTCCACCCTGGTCTCTCACAGGGCTCCAGTGACAGGTGCATCAGTCCCACTTCTCCTGGTTGTTTTCCTCTGTTTCATTTCAGGCAGTTTCTCTTGCTACGTTGTCAAGTTAACTTGCCATCTTTCCTTCTTCAGTGCCTACTCTGCTATTAATCCCATCCAGTGTTTTTCATGTCTAGAAATTTGATGAGGGGCTTTTCTTATATCATCTACATTTGTCCATGACATGGACAGTCTCCCCTCTCCCTTCTGCAAGGAGGGAGCAGGATAACACCTGCTTTAATGGTCGTGTCTAGTGACTCATCTGTGTCATTTCTGAGTCCTCGTATTGAGTGAGTTTCCTTTTCATCGTGGGTCACATTTCCCTTGCGTGTCTAGTAATTTTTGCGTGCGTGCCAGACATCTTGTGCTGGATATTTCTGTGCCCTGTAGATCCTCTTGAGCTTTACCCAGGGTGTGCTTACTAATGTGAAGCACATTACATTACATTATGGGAAGAGTTTGCTCCTTTGGAGGCTGGCTTTTGAGCTCTGTTAGTCTGTTCAACCAGAACACTGTTAGTTTGGGGATACTTTTGTGGCGATCCTGAGGCAGTGCCCTTTCGAGTGCTGCGCTGGATGTCATGTGTTACGGGACCTTCTCCTTGTAGGTGGTGGAAGCGTAAGCCACTCCCAGGCTGAGTTCTGAGAATTACTCTTCGTGTTCCTTTCCCGTGGCTCTTTCCCAGGGTTGAGTGCTTTCCTCACGCTCCTGTGCTGGTCAGTTCCCCTGGGGCCCGAGGAGCCGCTCCGCAGCTCTCTGGAGCTCCCCGACTGCACACAGCCCTCACCTCTCTGGGACTTGGTCCTTGTGCCATCACCTTGCTAGCTCCCCCTCTCTTGGGGATCACTATCCTGCAGTGCCTATGTTCCTGTGTTGGACAACCATTGTTTTATACATTTTACACATTTTGCTCTTGGTTTGTTTTCTTTTTTTCCCAGCATGAAGGACTTTTCAGTCCCTATTACTCCTTCATGGTTAGAAGCAAAAGTCCTCCAATGGTTTAATGAATATTTCTAGGTGATTAAATGAATAAGTGAGTGAGTAATGCTCTGAGCTTGCCTTTGAGCAGAGAACCTTCATCCTACTTAGGCTGATCACTCTTGCCTCAGCTCCAGGAAGGCTGGGATGTCTGACCCAGGAAGGCGGGATACCGACTTTGAACTGATGCCCAGAAGTGCAACTGGAAGGTCGACCGGTGTGGACAGTCATGACACCCTTGGCCCGTGTGGCTGACTGCCTTCCAAGTCCTCATGGAACAGTCCCTACGTGCAGCCTGGGCTTCTGTGCTCTGGAGAGGAGGGGAGGTGAGGAGGGGCTCTGGGTGCCGATGAGTCCTTGCTGGGTTCCACCTTAAGCCCAGGAAGCAGGGCTGGGTGCGCTCCCCTACATGCGCTCCTCTGCCCGGTGGGGACAGCCGGGGCATCCAGGCTCATGTGCTCGACCTCCACTCGAGCGAGGCACCACGGATTCGTAGGTCAGTGTGCCCAGCCCCCACAGATTGACTGCACGCACAGGATCTCAGTCTTAGCCCTTCAGGCCCTGAAGTGACTGCTGGGCATGTCCAGAAATCTGGGCTCAGCTCCTGAAAGAGGAGGCTGGGGACAGGCTGTTTGCAGGTGGAGTGAAGGTGCTTTATTTCCTGTTGACATAAAATGATGGCCTGAGTGCTACATTATAAAGGAATTATGGCTCAGGCTTTTCCGGGCCTATAGACTTCCGGCTGAGCACAGAGAGCCACGGGGAAATTCAGGAATTCTGGTGTCATGAGAGGCACCCCAGCCTGCTGTCTCGGGACTTGGCCCTAGGTGGGCACCCCACTGGACTCTGTGCCCACAGTGGGGCCTGGAGCTCAGCTCAGCACATTGAAGGTGAGTCCTAGCCCACTGCCGCAGGGAGGGCAATAGTCAGGGGGGCAAGGTCAGGCTGCCCAGTGCAGGGAGGCCAGCTAGAAACAGGAGGCTAGGCTGGGGGGAGGCGGTCTCCTCTGCATATTTCCCCTCGTCCCTGACGTGACCTCAGGGCCATGGCCCCTCATGAGGGGGAGACCCCAGTGTCCCCAGGTGCTGGGAGAAGGAGATGGCAGGGCTGTGGGGGCCAGCAGGGAGAGACAGGGGCGTCTTCCTGGAGCAGTGATGCTGGGGGGAGGGGCCGGGTCCCCAGGGAAGGCTGGGTAGAGGGGGTGGGGCAAGGCTCGGGGTGCTGACGGGGAGAGGATCCTCCGGGTTTGGGGCAGAGGGCCCTGTGCCCGTTTCGGCCACCCCCCCGGGCGGGCCCTGAGCCCCAGGTGGGGGGTAGAGCCATCCTGGATGATGGATCGCAGAGGCTGCCCTGCGGCAGCGGGTGTGGGGCTGCACTTGGCCTCAATCGCTCCCCGGGGGCCCCGATCGATGGAGGCCCATGCGCGGCCCGAGCAGCCTGTGATGAATGACTCAGGATTGATTTTCACTTAATTGACAATTTGGTGAACCTGTTTGCAAAATCCCAGGTGGGGCCCTGGTTGGAGCCTCCAGGTAATACGCGGTGTGTTCGCGTGGCCCCTCCAAGGCGGCAGCCAGGGGGCAGCAGAGGCCAGCCAGCCATTGGGGGCGGGGTGGGGGTGGACTCACAGCTAGGCCAGGGCTCAGACCCCCCAGGTGCTTTCCCCTTCCCCAGGGAACCCTCTGCCTCGGGAATCCTGTGTCTGAAGCTGTGATGGGGTCTCCCGCTTGGGTCATGGGCCCCCGGAAGGGTGGGCTCAGGCCAGAGGGGTCAGGAAAGCAGGTTGAAATCCCAGGATCAAGATCAGATTCCAGCCCCACCCCTGTCAGCTGGACCCCCCAGGGCACTGCCTCTGAGCTGCTCTGACCCTCGATTTCCTCTTCCACGAAGTACAGCCCACTCAAGCCTGCCCATCCCCCGCAGAGCCTCATCTCATCGCCTGCCCTCTGACCTGCCCTCCCGGCTCTCACCTCCCTCTGCCCTCTGTCCTCCACGTGGGTGGACTCCTTCCTGTCCCGGGGACACTCACCCCACCTGTGTTTTTTTTTTTACAGCTCTTGTCACCGCTTGACGCATCTCCCGGCATGGGGCTGTCATGGGGACTGTCCCCCCACGAACACGGGGACGTCCGTGGCCTGCGGGCCGACCGCCCTCCCTGCCCTGGGAGCAGCGGTGGCCTGTTGTTACCAGGACGACGTGGAAACAGGCCGCAGCTCGCCCCTGCCGTCCGCTCCAGAACTCATTAGTGGCTGAGACTGGGGCCTTGTAACAGGACCCCTGGGTAATCCCCTCTGGGGGCCACCCAGACAAAAGCCAAATTAAGTGGACAGAATTGCAGTCGGGGTGCTGGGAGGCCAGAATTTACCCCCAAGAGCAGACAAAGAAGGTCCCTTCTCAGGTGTGGGCTGCCTGGAGTCTGATTTCCATCCTGTGCAATTCAATGCCACCCTGGGAACCGGGGACAGTCCCCCTACTCGGGCTTGGCACTGACAGTTCTTGGCAGAGCCACCCCTGACGGGACATGGCATCTGCACCTGCCCTCGTCCGGCCCTCCCACCCGCCCCCCGCTCAGCAGCCCCTGCCCCCACCCGCCCCTCGGTGGGTGGCCAGATGTGAGGAGGGGTCCCTGGGGGAGCCATGCCCCTGGGGGGCGTGCTCTGGGGGGCCCCTGCGGAATGCCCAGGCGATGCCCTGGAGCCTGTCTGCCCCTCCCCCACTGCACAGGCTTGGCTGGCGGGGGCCTCTAGGCAGGCGCTGGCCACGCTGGGGCTCCCATGGGGCTGCGGGGCGTGGAAGGCGAGCACGGGGCAGCACGTCTTTGACATCAGCTGGTCACGGCCTTGGACTTGGCCAGCCCCCCGGAACCCCAGCCCCAGAAGCTGCTTGGAAACTTGAGTGGCCTCCCCTCTGGGAGACTCAGTTTACCCAGCAGTCACCGGGGAGATGGCCCCCCTGCGCTATCAGGAGGCTTGGCTGAGATGTCTGGGTGCTGGCCGCCTCTGGCCGCCTGGCCAGAAGCTGTGTCTGGTGGCGGTGGTCATAGTGGCGGGTTGAGAAGCCCCCAGGTGTGGGGGGGTTTCGGGAGGGGGAAGGGAACCCCCACACTGGCACCGCTGGCGGGGCTGCAGGGAGGACGCCCACACCGACAAGGAGGCATCGTCCTGGCCTTGCTCCAGTGCTGAACGCGCAGCCCCTCGGGGCTTCAGCCTTTAGACTGGCTGAGGGGGTGGTGGGCCAGGCAGGGTCGGAAGTGCCGGGCTGGGCATGTGATGCCCCTCCCAGGGTGGTGGGCGAGGGCAGGGCCTGAGCACAGCTTCGGACCCCCATCCAGATCCCACACGTGATAGCTGGGTATGCAGCCAGGGCAAGGCCCTCTGACTCCTGCAGATGGAGTCTGCCTGAGCCCCTCTGACGACCCAGGAGACGGGGAGGACACCCCTAGGGTCACTGTTGATGAGATCGTCCATCCCCCTCCCCTCAGATGCCTCAACCACCCAAGCACAGCTGGATATTCATTGTGATCAAGAGCTCTCCTGCCAGCTGGACCCAGGGGCATCCAGGGGACATTTGGAAACACTCATGACGCTAAAGATATCCTTGATACTGAAATCTTCCCCTTGAAAGTGAAAGTGAAAATTGTTTAGTCGTGTCTGACTCTTTGCAACCCCATGGGCTAGACAGTCCATGGAATTTTCCAGGCCAGAATACGGGAGTGGGAAGGTTTTCCCTTCTCCAGGGGATCTTCCTTACCCAGGGATCGAACCCAGGTCTCCCTCATTGTGGGCGGATTCTTTACCAGCTGAGCCACCAGGGAAGCCCAGAATCCTTCCCTTGGGAGAACAGAAATCACCAGCTCAGCCCTGAGAGAGCTGTTGCACAGGGAGCTGACCCAGGGCACGGCTCTGGGTCCCGAGTCCACATAGGTGGGCAGGCGGCCCTGTAGAGACCCCTGAGTTTGGCGTCCTCACTCTCAGGGAGGACAGCCACATCACCTTCCAGAAGGCACACGGAGGCCAGGAGTCAGCCAGTGAGCAGCAGATCCAGGGTCTTCACTGATGTGATCAGGCCAGGAGCTTGAGGTGTTCCTGGGTCCGGGTGGCCCCACATCCAGTGACTGCTGTCCTCATAGGAGAAAGTTAGAGAGAGATTCGAGACAGACACAGAGAAGCCATGTGAAGGGGGAGCAGAGACCGCAGTGATGCGGCCACAAGCCAGGGACGCCTGGAGCCGCCAGCAGCAGGTAGAGGCTGGAGGGACTCTCCCGGGGAGCCTCTGAAGCGAGCACAGCCATGCCCATGCCTTCATTTAGGACTTCTGGCCCCTAGAACTGGGAGAGAGTCCATTCCTAATGTTTTCCGCCATCCAGGCTGTGACATCTGTTACAAGGGATCAGGGACACTGAGTCACAGCAGCTCCCCCGACCCGGGGCAGGGGCATCCCGGCTAAGAGTCTGTGCCCCGCTTCCTCCAGCCCCCCCACCCCCACCCCACCCTCTTCCCCACCCCCACCCCCATGGCCGCAGGAGTCAGGGAGGAAGCTTAGGACCCCTGGCCGGACCTGAAAAGTGAACTGACAAGGACAGCTGAACAGAGAAAAACCAACAACCTATTTCGTGTAAGCCTCCCTGCTAAGGAAGTGAACACCTGGAGGGGCAGTGAGCCCCGGGGTGTGACCAGGTGCGAGGGGGGCAGGCAGTCCTGGAGGAACCAGGGAGGTCAGGAGTGTCAGGCAAGCAGAGTAAGCGGGGAGCTTAGCAAGGCCTGCCGGTTAGGATTTTGCCCGGGGGCCGGTCTTCGGAGATGAGGACGGAAGAGAAGGTGGGGAAAGGTCAGAGCGACCTCCCTGCTTCCACATTTTTCTCCGACTCCTTCAGCTTTAACATTCACCAAACCCAGGTGCTGTATTTTGGGATAGTGTATCCCGAACCCCATCACAAGCTCCTGCTCCGACCCTCATCCACTCACAGGCCTCGGACACTCCCACTGTGGTCCAAGGGGACCCAGCGCTCCAGCACAGGCCTGGACCACCCTCCAGTGGTTCCAAGTGGGGTCAGCCATGTGGAAGGGGACTCGGGAGCTGGAGAGGGTGCCAGGCGGAAGACACAGCAGGTGCAAAGGCCCTGAGGCTGAAGACTCAGGAAGGAGCCGGGTTCCAGGGGGGGAGTGGGGCGGAGTGGGGATGTAGGAGGTGGGCCGCTGTCCCCAGCACTGGCGGAGGACCGGAAAGAAGGCCAGCCCTGGGACCGCCCCGCCCTTTCTCATCTCTGGGCTCCAGGGACCTAGTGGCTCCCAGTGAGAGCTCCCTGAGGGCAGGGCGGGCCTGGGGGTCCCTGGGAGCCAGGGAACTGGTGAGAACAGACCCTTGTGGAAGCCGGGGAGAGGCCTTTCCAGGGCACCACTCTGGGCAGCCCCTGGGCAGCCGGAAGACCCAGTCAAGAGGCCCCAGAGGCTACTTGGGCAGCTGGTCCAGACTTCCTGCCCACCTGAGTTCGCCCAGACTGTCTAGTGAGGCAGCCGTGCCAGGGGCAGACTCATGGGGCCTGGGTTCCAGGGCCCTGAGGACCGACCTCCCTCCAAAGGGAAGCTCTGTGGGGCAGGGGGCTGAGGGCCCACGCAGGAGGCTGTGGACCCCAGGGCCTCCTGACCCCTGACCCTTGCCCGGGCCACTTCCTGCCTCCTTTTCCTCCCTGGGTTCAACAGAGGCACTATTGTTCAGACCGGTGGAGACCGGCCGGCTCCCCCGTCCCCACTCTCGGTGACCCAGGGATGGCACCCCACCCCCTCCCAACCCAAAACTAAATAAAATAAATAGATGGGACTTCCGAGGGGGTGCTGGAGGAGCGGGCTGTCCAAATGCAATCAGCCAAAAAGGCCTGAGCGCCTGGGAAACATTCATTCATCAGCATAATGGCTCTGCAGTGGAGACTGGAGGCCGGGTTAGGGCTTTGTCTCAGGTGCCAGCGCCTAAGCCCCTGCCCGGCAGGAATGTGGGCCCTGCCCGGAGCACCTGAAGCGAAACCAGACACCTCTGCCCAGTGACTCGGTGACTCCCATCCTCTCAGCTTTGCGGGATTCCATTCTGGGGCCCAGCAATTTCTCCAGCACTTTCCCCAGGATCAGCTCTTCACTGAGGCCATAAATCTTTTTCTTCCAAAATGCAGACCTCATTATTTTTGGTTTCTGACACAGATTTGCAGCATATTAGACCAGGGATCCCGGGGCTGGGGTCTAAAGTCCTAGATGAGTTTGTGAATTGCATTCATGGCAAGGTTGCCGTTCCCCTCCTCGGTGGCACCACAGCCAAAAAGGACCCTCCTTGGGTCAGAGGCCCAGTTCCACCCTCCTGGTCCAAGAGGACATGGTCCTCCCTCTGCCCAGGGCCATCGTCCTAGGTGCCACCTCCAATCTTGACCAGAGTAGCTGGCGTGGGTATCACTTTCCTCAATGGTTCTGGAAGCTGCCGTGCAGGGGGTTGGCATTCATGATCTAGCCCTGTCTGTTCTGAAACAGTCGCAAGTCCTCACGTAATAGCAGGTCAGCTGGCTGAACGCTCCCTGCGTTCAGGGAGCCGTGGGGGCCACACCATTTCTCTCTAGCGGCTGTATCTTCATCCCTTAGATGAGAGATGAGGCTCAGAGAGCAGGCGGGGGAGGCCACGGGAGCCCCCAGTTTGATCCCAAGGCCTCTGTCCATCCCTCACCCCGAGGGTCACACCTGGTACAGTCCTACGGCTGCCCGACAGTGAAGGGCCGGGAAGCAGTCCGAGGGACTTTATCAGCGTGGCCACTGTCCACCTGTGACCCTGCCTCTGAGAAGGGCAAGAAGAACAAGCCCGTTATTACTATAGAGGTTTCTAGAAGTTTTCGACCAAAAGCCAACATGTCCATTGGGAGTAGAGGACCAGAAGGAATCGGCCATGAGTTGGGAGAAAGTCTTTGCGGGGCGGCGGGGGTGGGGTACCAGCTCGGCCACAATCTGCGGGTCCTCCCCGCCTGGCGCCCCAGGCTCCCGCACCGTCTCCTGGCCCCGCTCCCAGCTGTGGGAAGGGGGCTGGTGGGAGCGGGGGGCCCAGCCAGCGCCCCTCCTCAGCCGCTAACTCTGGACAGACACCGTGACCTAAACCACAGCCGGGAGCACCAACCTTCTCATCAAGAAAGATTTAATTTATTGGGCGTGCGGAGCCACAAATCACAGGCCTGGAGATTTATTGCCTCCAGGAGTGGAATTGACCACGGAGAGAAGGCAACATCCCCAAGCTACACTCACTCCTCTAATAAAGTTGAAAATGTAAAATACACCCGTCCCACCCCGGGCGCCTGGCGCTGTGGGCAGTGCCCCATGAGTTTATGGTGGGAAGTAACATATGCCTCTCGTCACCCCATCCTTCTGGGGAGACTCAGAGAGGCAGTGGGGACCTCCCAGGCCACAGCGGGTGTCCACGACTTAGGTGACAGCTGCCTGGAGCTGAAACGGGCCGGGAAGGTGCAGGCCTGGGTGGGGGATGGGGCGGGGCTCCCCGACCCCCCCTTCTGCTTGCTCCGCCCTGCCCCTGGAAACACCTCCCCAGCTCTCAGCTCTCGGTGGAGAGCCCCTGACCCAGAGGGCTCCTGTCTGGGAAGAGGACAGCCTTAGGAGAAAAGCTAATCCCTGCCCCTCCGGCTTTAATCCGCCCTCAGGAAATGCCCGTTTCCCAGGCCAGGCCTCCCGGAGATCTGAGATTCCCGTGCTCCCTGGCAGGAGTCAAGGGCTCTCAGACTGCCTGACTCCCACCTCTCCAGTTACAGCTGGGAAACTGAGGCCCAGAGGGGGTGGGGTTCCCTCTGCCATGGGCAGCCCCCCGCAGACCACTGCAGGTGCTTCCCTGGCCGGGATGGGACAAGTGTCCTCCAGAGACCCTCTGAGGCTCTGGCCCTGACCCTGGTCCCCTGACCCCCTGCAGACACGAGGGGCGGCCCCCGCCTGCTGGCCAGGCCGCACGGGTGCTCTGGCCGTGGTCTCAGCCCTGGGGGTGAAGCTCTGCCCTTGATCGGAACCCACTTCTACCAAAGAGTGCCCGCCCCCAGTCACCCGGCAGGGCTCATCCGAATGACAGTGCAGAGTGTCCCTCTGCCCTCTGCCAAGCCCGGGACCCGGTGACTTTGAGCCCCTCCAGCAAGGAACTGGAGAAGCGGCTCTGAAGCAGGAGGTGGTGGGGAGGCTGCGGGGCAGGAACCAGGTGTGCCTGTGCCTGGGTGCTCACGTGTGCGGACCGGGGGGTGTGCACCATGGGCATGTGTGTTCACGCACACGTTCCCAGGCACGTGAGTGGCCGCGATGTGGCCGTGTACATGTGTGTTAGCGTGGGCACGCAGTTGCACACGTAAGAGCATGTGTACAGTCCTAGGGTGAGTGCAGACGCCTGCAGGGGGCTTGCCAGGCACCCCCAGGCCTCAGATCCCGGAGTCCTGAGACCCCCAGGATGGGGGAAGACTTGGTCCTCTCAGCGGGCCCCCCACCCGCTGCTCCTCCCCAGAGGGCCGCACCCTGGGCCGCCCTCCCGACAGCTCTGGGACCACCCACTTGTCCAGCCCCTGCCTCCCCCACGCCCAGCACTCTACTTGATGTCTTTCTCATAAGGAGTTTTAAATTATAAGCCTAAATGAGGTCCATAAATTTGACTTCATAAAATTCCACGCACATCATTTTCTAGCAGAAAAGGCTAAGAAATATTTTCCTGGAGACCCCCTGCATCCCCCTCCCTGCGCAGTATAACATTTATTCTAATATTAAAATGGCAGGTGTTCTATAAATCGTGAGTCATTAGCACGCTTCATTGATTTTTTCCCCCGCAGCTCCCAGCCCGAGGAGAAGCCACGTGTAGATCCCAGTCTATTCGATTGAAATTCATACCCTATTTGGGGGTCAAAGAGCGGGACCCCACGAGCTTGAACTTCTATCAGCCTAAAGCTGATCAATACTTGGAGATATATTGGGGGCCGGCGGCTCACACAGATTAAGTGGCCATAAATGCGAGGTGTGGGGGTGGCCAGCGGAGAGGAGGCGGAAGACCGGGCGTGCTGCCTGTCCAGTCAGGAAGGGGCTTTCCGGGGCCCTGGGGGCCGGGGTTCGCCAGAGGTGCTGGACCTGGGTGGAGCGAATGTGGGGCTCAGCTGGGCGAGGGGCCCCTGGCCCACCCCAATCCCTCAGAGGTGGGGAAGACAGAGGACACTTGAGGGGAACAGGGGGCACCCTTTTTTTAAATTAATTTATTCTTTATTGAAGGATAATTGCTTCACAGAATTTCTCTCTTTTCTGTCAAACCTCAACTCAATCAGCCATAGGTATACATACATCCTCTCCTTTTCGAACCTCCCTCCCATCTCCCTCCCCACCCCACACCTCTGGGTTGATACAGAACCCCGGTTTGAGTTTCCTGAGCCAGACGGTCCCCGTTAGCTCTCCATTTTCCATGTGGTGATGTACGTTTCCCTGTTACTCTCTCCACACGTCTCACCCTCTCCTCCCCTCTCCCCATGTCCACAGGTCTGTTCTTTATGTGCCTCTCCACTGCTGCCCTGTACATAAATTCTTCAGTACCAATTTTCTAGGTTCCGTATATATGTGTTAGAATATGGTATTTCTCTTTCTGACTCACTTCACTCTGTCTAACAGGTTCTAGGTGGCACCCTTGTTTTTAATTGTAACAAGGGATTCAAGATCCAGCTGCGGATCTTTGTCCTGCTGTTTTGGGGTCTCTGAAGCTGTCCGACCGTCTGTGCAGCCACTTCCTCCCCGCACTCAAGCACGCACAGGCAGCTTCCCTGCCTGTTGCACCCATGGATGCCAACCATCTGGGCGTCTCTGGCCCTGCCTGAGGTTCCAGTCCATTCTGCCTGGACCCCTGGCCCCTCGAGGCAGACCCAGGCCATCCCTCCTCCCTGCGCCCCTTCAAGGTCCCTGGGTGACATCGAACACCCAACACCTCAAAGAACCCACTGTGTCCCACTCTGGGGAAAACCATGCAAGGTCTGCAAAAGCCAGCCCTCACCCCAGCCCCACCCTCTATGACGGGCACATGGGGTCAGCGCTTGCGTGCAGGGCCCCGGAAGGGTCGGGCTGACCCCACCTCTCCTCCCCCTAAGAAGTGGGTCCCCTGGCTCTGGGGATGCTGAAAAGGCACGTCCTTGCCGTGCCCTTGAAGTGGGGTCACCGCTGCGTAAGGATGGCACGGCCTCCCCTTCCCGCCCCCTCATATATCACGCCCACCCAACCCCGCGTGCAGCTCTGGCCTCCACCACAGAAGGCACGCGATCTGCTTGGTTATTAGGGAGATAAATAATTTGAACTCTGGCCTTTTACCTTTTCCCCCAGCAGGCAGACCGCCCCCACGCCCCTTGGGCGCCCAGCCTGGAGGAGCAATTTCATTAGGAGCCCTGGCAGCTGGCAGAGACCACCCTGAGAGGCCGGCAAGGAGAATTTCTTTATGGAGATGAGAAGTAGGAATATGAAAATTTAAGCCGGAGCGGATGTAATTTAACTTTGCATTATTTATCGGGGACACAAATCCTTTCTAATATTGGCGGATTTGGGAGGGCTGGGCAGGGCTGCTGGGGCCTTTGGGGACAGAGGGGGCAGCTGGGGGCCTGCTTCCCACCCCCTCTGCCTGTAACAGGGGGACGGAGGAGTCGAGAGCACCAGTGGGCAGGAGGTGAGTTTGCAGATGTCCACCCAGGCCAGGCGGCCAAAGCAGGGGCAGGGAGGTGGGCACCAGGCGGGGGAAGTTCAGAGGACCCGGAGGTGCCCGGGGCCCAATCCCGCTCCCAGCTCACTCACTTCGCCCTGCCCCCAGGGTGAGCAAGGCCCTGAGGACACACACACACACACACACACACACACACACACACACACACACACACACACACACACCCAGCGCGCGCGCGCCCCTCCGAAGTTCAGAGGACCCGGAGGTGCCCGGGGCCCAATCCCGCTCCCAGCTCACTCACTTCGCCCTGCCCCCAGGGTGAGCAAGGCCCTGAGGACACACACACACACACCCGCGCGCGCGCCCCTCCCAGCCCTGGAGGCCACAGGCCTGAAGGTGC
>CM035272.1:3192908-3209655 GCA_020226075.1 Hydropotes inermis | reverse complement strand
CCGGAGGCCTCGGGGTGGGATGCTCCGCTCCAGGCCTCTCCTAAGCTTCTGGTGGGGCTCCCAATCCCCTGCCCCCCATGGATCGTAGACGCCAGGACCATCTGCCCACTGGTGTCCCTATGTCACTGCATCCGAGATTCCCTCATCTCTGAAGGACAGTAGTCAGGGCCCACCACACCTGCCTCCTGCCAACACAGTCACACCTGCAAAGTCCCCGTTTCTAAATACGGCTCCCTTCCTAGGTGCTGAGGGTAAGAGGGGAACCTCTGTTTTGGGGGCACATGATTCAGCCCACAGCCATTGTGGCGGGGGACGTCTGCCACCTCACACCCAGAAGATGTTCAGAGGACAGAATAGCCGAGTGTGAAGCTGGGCAACAAAAATTTGATTTATTCTGTGCTCTTGAATGTTTTTTTTTTTCATAGAAAAGATGATCTAGTGTAATTTGGTTTTGAAAATATTCAGTTAACCAAAACTCCAGCTGTTTGCTAAGTTGTAAATTCAGTTTATAAATATGATTCTATTATGGAGCTTAGCAAATTCTAAGAACAATATTAAGGAACTTTTACAACTCTATGAAATTCCCTTAAACATTTAAACTCCACTAAGGTCTTAATATTTTATCTCCTTAAAAAATTTTTTTAATCTCCTTGTTTATAACTTTGGTTTTGGGACATAACAAAGAAAAACTCCCCAAAGCATAAATAATCACATATCTAAAAAAACATAGCAGGGACTTCTCAGGTGGTCCTGTGGTTAAGACTGTGCTTCCAACACAGGGGGCAAGGGTTCAATCCCTGTTCAGGGAACTAAGATCCCACATGCTGTGCATCATGGGGCCAAAAACATGAATAAATAAAATGAAGAAAAAATAAAAAAACATAGTAAACTTAGAAACAGGGCGACTCATGTCTTCTTAGGTTTCCAACGCTGTTTACAAAGTTAGAGACTGATCTAAAAGTCTGAATCCGTCATTTAATTAAACATACCAGCTGGAATCAAAAGCTGGTTGATGACTGATGGGCCAAGATTAAAACCAGAAAACAGCAAGTAGCAGATTCCTTGAAGCCCAGTCGGGGAAGCAGTCCATATGGAATTCCACATTTTCCTGGCTTGGAGCTGCTCCCTTCCTGAAGACACAGGAGGTGAGGCCGTGGGCTCCGTGAGGCCCTCCTCCCTTGGCCACTGCCCTGGGTCTCCATCCCCCTGTTCCAGCCGGCCCGGGATGGTGAAGTTTGACCCAGGACAGCAGGGGTCCAGGGTCCCTGGGGGCCTGGCTGCAGGAGGGAGGCGGCAGCCTTGTCCGGCCCCTAAAGGCTGCCTGGGCTCCCCCCCCCCCACAGCTGCCCCCTGACCCCGACCTCACGAGCATTAACCCCTCTCATCTCATCGCCAGCGACTAGGGGAAGCCAGGAGACAGTTCCATTGAAAAAAATTCTTCAGAGGGTTTGTTTAAGGACATGACAGGAGGTGGGCCGGCCCGGCCTCTTTTCCCACTGGCCTAGACCCTCGTGGGGCACCTGCCCACCCACTGGCCGCCTCCAGCCTACGCACAAAGCGCCAGATGGACAAGATGCATGGCCAGATGTAGGGGTGGACGGCGCAGGCCAGCGGGATGGGTGAGGGGTTGCATGGGCTTCTCAGGGCCAGACCCCTGGAGTCGGCCCCCAGCTCATCGGCCAGCAGGGAGGCCGTATGCCCGCGTGTCTGGGCTGGAGGAGGGGCTGGGAACCAGCAGGGGAGACCTCCAAGGGGCTCAGGTGCGGGAAGGTGGAAAGGTGGGGGCCACCTCTGAGTGACAACGTCGCATGAACAGGTGACCTGAGGCTCGGTCCTCGCAATTCTCCTGCACCCCCACCCCTCCTGGTTTGGACCCACCTCCTGCCCGCTCCCCAGCTGGTCCCCAGGGCGCCCCTTCCATCTCTGTGTCCTCCGGAGACCGTGGCCGAAAGCTGCCCAAACCCAGCGTCTATCCCCAGATGTGAACCTCCTCTGACCGGGAGGAGTCCTCCCAGTTACTCCCAGAGAGAGAAGCTTTGCCTCCTCTCAGCACCCACCCCGCACCCCCACTAACCGAGATCCTCCCCAAGCTGACGACCACATTCACCCACCTCCAGGCCCACGCCACCATGGGCGTGCCGAGCCTCTGAGAACAGCAGTCCTGGGACTGAAGTTGGAGAAACTCCGCAGGACCAAGCCAGGGACCTGGTGGGGGAGAGAGCTGGGAGCGGGTGGGAGCGACCAGATGGCGCTCAGAGCCCATCAGAAACAAGAAGACTGGGTTAGTAGCTGGGGATGGGAGTAGCCTTGGTATGGGAAGCTTCTAGAAAAGGACAGGAAGCCTGCCCAGGTTTGGTCCCTCAGTCAGGGAGGTGCCCCTGGAGAAGGTAGAGGCTGACCCTTCCCCGGTGGGTCCTGGACTTGGAGACATACAGGGAGGGGCAGCCGTGCCAGCCTGGCGAGCGGCCCCCTCCTGCCCAGACGGGACCCTGTCGATTCTGCCGGGAGCTGGCACCTCCCCCGGGGAGACCAGTACAAACAATGGGAGGGCTTTATTGGGCAGTCAGACCTCAGATAAGGCCACCAGCAGACACATCGCAGAAGGGACACTTGGTGGCCCAGGAAACGGCCAGGCTGTGACACCACAGAGAAGCAGGTCACGAAGCAGCTGTGAATGGTCGAGACACCCCCGACACACGCGCCACAGCGAGCCAAGTCCGGACGGAGCTTCACCAACACGGCGAACTCAGGGCACCCGGGAAGGGGCAGTGAGGCTTGTTTTTCTACGTTTGTCAAATTTTGCAGGATGAGCACACATCACTTTCCTAAGCAGAGCAGGAGCCATCAGCATTAGTTTGTAAGCCTGGGCAGCAGCCTCTGCCCTCTTGACCCAGGGAGGGCCCCAGCAGCTCTCATCACCCAGCCGTCTTTCAGATCCCTGGAGGGCCCCAGGCTCCGTGGTCCCCACGGGTGACATCATCTCTCCAGGCAGTCGGGTACCCCACGCCCCCATATTTCACCTCCCCCCCCCCCCCAGGCCGCCCCCCCCTGCCCCCCCCCCCGAAGCCTGGTGTCACCTGAAGGTTAAGGGGAGAACTGGAACTCCACCCACCTCAGTTACAACCCGGCTCAGGGCTCAGGCCTTGCTTTCTGGTCCCCCTCGGCCCTGCCAGCAGTGTGTCCAGAGCCCACCCCCACCGGGCGTCCTTTTAACTAATAGGGCACTTAGTTTAATGAGGAGAGTTTGCATAAGAGGGACTTGCTAATTAAACTTTAAACCTTGTCATTCTAAAGATTAGCCAAGCTCTGAACAGAGAGCATTTGTCATGGAGAGAGGGAGCCCCCCTCCCTGCAAGAAAAGGCAAGCTGAGGGTCTTGCCTCAGCAGCTTCTGGCTGACCAGCCAAGTCAGAATCTTCCGGAAGGTATAGCAAACCCCTGTCCCAGGTCAGGAACGTCCGAGGTGGCACTAGCGGTGAGGACTCCCCTGCCAGTGTAGGAGGCCTAAGAGATGCAGGTTTGACCCCTGGGTTGGGAAGATGACCCAGAGCAGGAAATGGCAACCCACTCCAGTACTCTTGCCTGGAGAATCCCATGGACAGAGGAGCCTGAATGGGCTACAGTCCACGGGGTTACAAGAGTCAGACATGGCTGAGGCAACTGAGCACGCACGGCCCCAGGACGAGCCTGGCTTCCAAGGCCCGCATGGAGGGAACGCATTCCCCCCACCCCACCCAGATGCCAGGCTTAACACTCCAGCCACAGGTTTTCCAGAGGAGTGAGTCACGTGAGGTGCCCGAGCAGTGGGGAGGCTTGGCGACCCTTCCTTCCTGTCGTCCCTCCCTTCACCCGCCTGCCATCACCTGGGGACCCATCCCCGCAGCACAGACCTGGCCGTGGCTGGCTGGCCGGCCTCCCCTGCCCTCCAGAGTGCAGAAGCCCCAGCAGCCACAGCCAGCACTGACCACGCACCCAGCCAGCCTACAGCCAGCTTTGACCCCCCAGCGAAAAAAGAAAGGGGGGGGGGGCGCAGCATGTGAAGGGAATGTGAGTCACCATGTCACTGTATCACCCGGGAACATCACAGGTCTTAACCTCTGACCTTTCTGACTAGGCTGGCGGTCAGGGCAGGCTGCCTTGGGGACAATGGCCAGGGGACACAACTGAGCCACTCCCCTAATGGCCGCCAGGCCGGGAGGGCCTCCCTCCAGCAGTGAGGTCTTCCAAGGCCGCTCTGGTCCTGACAAGCCCTTCCAGGGAGGGGAAGCGGGTCATTAGCATCATTCACGCTGGAAGCTGGTGACTGCAGGCTGCTGTCCTCAGCTGGGGGCGAGCCCCTGCAGCCAGGCCCTGTGTTGCAGGTGGGGTCCGGGGATGTCCCCCTGTCCCCGCAGCAGTGCTGAGGACTCTCTGTGTGTGCCAGCCTGGAGAGGAGGGGGCAGGGGGAGGGGCTCTGGGAGGGCCTTTGAGGGACCCCTCTGGGGGGAGGGAGCTCTTGAAGGGTGGGAGCCTGATGCTGATCCCAGGAGCCAGCTGGACGGGGTGCTGGGGGTGGGGAGGGGGCTCTAACGCGGCCCCACTTGCACTCCTAATCACACGATTTCCTGATTTCCTGTTCTTCGTGCTCCCTGATCGGCTGTGAGGCAGCCCTGCCTGGGAGGGGTGAGTGGGGCACCCTTTATATAAGTGAGGTGGAATCCACACAACATAATATGAACCATTTTACAGTCTACAAGGTGCAGCCACCACCTGAGTCAAAACACCTCCCTCCTGCCCAAAGAGAAACCCCGGATAAGTCACTCCTTATGCTGCCCACTCCATAACCTCTAATCCACTTTCTGTCTCTATGGATTCACCTGTTCTGGACACTTGGTAGAGACTGAATTACACAATGTGTGGCCTTTTGGGTCTGACTGGATCAGGAAGATCCCCTGCAGAAGGGATAGGCTACCCCCTCCAGTATTCTTGGGCTTCCCTGGTGGCTCAGCTGGTAAAGAATCCGCCTGAAATGCAGGAGACCTGGGTTCGATCCTGGGTTGGGAAGACCCCTGGGAGGCAGGAAAGGCCACCCACTCCAGTGTTCTGGCCTGGAGAATTCCATGGACTGCAGTCCACAGGGCGGCAAAGAGTCGGACACGACTGAGCGACTTTCACTCCTTCACCCAGCACCTTTCTAACTTCCCCAGTTGTAGCAAGTCTGTGCCCCCCTCCGCGGTAGAGGTGGACCACGGTCAGCAGTCACGCACGGATGGATGGGTGTTTGGGCCACTTCCACTTTGTGGCTGCAGTGAACACACTTGCACATGTGCTTGTCTGAGTCCCTGTTTTCGGGTCCTTTGGGTTTGACCTAGGAGTGAAACGGCGGCATCCCGTGGTGATTCAAGGTTTCCATCTCTGGACCCATCAAGCGGTCCTCCTCAGCCGCTCTGTGGACATTCCCACCAGCAGTGCCTGGGGCTCTGATCTCTTCCCTCCCATCATCCTGACCGCGTGGAGCAGCATCTCCAGGGCTCTGATCCCTGTTTCCCTGGAGCCGGGGCTCTGAGCGCCTGCTCCTGGGCGCTTGCCGTGGTGCTGAGCAGGGCCCACCGATGTGGGGCTGGACCACGGCGTCCATCCCGGCCCTCAGGTTCTAGTGTGAGAAGCGTGAAAGCAAAAGTGTTAGTCACTCAGCTGTGTCTGATTCTTTGAAGCCCCATGGACTGTGGCCCGCCAGACTCCTTGGTCCATGGGATTTTCCCGGAAAGAATACTAGAGTGGATAGCCATTCCCTTCTCCAGGAGATCTTCCCAATCCAGGGATCGAATCCAGGCCTCCCTCACTGCAGGCAAATCCTTTACCATCTGAGATGCCAGGGAAGCCGCCAGGTTCTCGGATGGGGTCCAAGTGGACAAGGACCTCCTCCAGCCATTCCTCATCCTGCCTGCCCACCGGCGGGGCAGACACTGACGAAGCAGGGCAGATGGGCATGAGCCACCCCGACTCCATCTGGGTTCCCCGCCCCCCATTCTCAAGCACAGGGGGACTTCCCTGGCAGTCCGGTCCAGTGCTTTAAGACTTCACCTTCCAATGTAGGGGGTGCGAGTTCCATCCTTAGTCAGGAAGCTAAGATGCCACATGCCTCCCGGCCCCAAATAACAAAGCATAACACCTGCTTCGGTTTTAAATCCCACTGACCTGGAGGCTGTGGTACCCACTGGACCCGAGGAAGCGGCACATATTCGGGACTTGGAACACAGAGCCTCGGGTTGTAAGAAATTCAATGAAGACTTTAAAAATGGTCCACATCAAAAAAAAAAAAAAAAGCAGCAGTCCAGGGCACAGTAGGGCTTTCAGAACCTGAGGGGAAAGTGGTGTTCCCCACACAGCACTAGGGGCATGGTCCTGGGCCACCCTGTCCACACCCCTGCCTCGGCGCAGGTCTGATCCAAACCTGACCAAGGTGGGCATTTGACTTCTGGAACAACAGACTGGGATCCCCCTGCCCCATCCGACCTGGCTCACGTGCCTTTGCCCTCAGATAGCATGGGTGCGCAGGGGGCTGAGTGTGAGCTGTGTGGAGCGGGGGTGAAGGTGCGTGCCCAGGGGTGTCGCTGGTGTGTGCATCCGTGCCCCACAGAGTTCTGTGTCCCGAGTCCCGGGTGTGTGCGGCTCCCTGGGGTCCGGCGGCTCCCACCGCCTCCCTGTCGGTGGGATTTGCCCGCAGAACCGAGCGCAGGGTGCTTCAGGGGTGCTTGCTTCCAGCTTTGCCTTGGGAAGTATCCTAGCAACCCCGGAGAGGAGGTTGAGCAGAGAAGTTGAGCAGCTCACCTGTGGTCACTGAGCTGCAGCCCGCAAGGAGACTGGAGGGGAGGCTCCCAGGTCCCTCAACTGGAGCCCGCGCCCCACCAGTCCTTAGCCACGGGCGCTGGGCTCAGGGGGGCCCCGACACCCTCCTCCTGTGCCCCTCGCGCTCCCCGGGACCGAGCTGCAGCCCCAGCTCTGCAGGTGTGACCCCGGTGGGCACGTCCCACGGTTTGGACGGGCTCTTGGGAACATGTGGAACAGAGGACTGTGTGAGCATCCTTGGGGCTGGCCTCCACACCCGCTGTGACACTCTCTCTCTCTCTCTCTCTCACATACACACACACACGCTCTCTCTCACACACACACGCTCCCGCACATGCACACATACACACTCACACACACACATGCTCACACACACACGTGCACGCTCCCTCACACATGCTCACACACACACATGCTCCCGCACACACACACACACGTGTGCCTCCCTGATTCTGGGGTTTGCAGTTTCCATACTTCTCTCCCAGGTCTGACTGCATTCCTGTGACGACCCCCGAGACAGCTGCTTCTTAGGCTCCTATCTCTTTTTGAATGCCGAGGGGGGCTCTGCTGGTCAGGAGGAAATATTTTTATGGTAAAAAATGAGCTGCGCTGCATCAGTGCCGGGGGTGGGAGCCGTCACTGCAGGTCACCCAGGCAGACTGATGAAAATTCTGCTTATGAAGTCGCTGCTCCCCCATTAATTAGGGGGGAGGGGGGCCCGCGTGCCACTGCGTACCTCGCCCACGGCCAAAAGCTTGTCAACACTTCCCACGAAGAATGAAAATGTAAATACCTTTCAGATTATTCAATGTCACCAAGGTATGGAAAAAGGTCGGAATGCTGGGTGTCATTTATCTCGTTGTGGATTTGAAGAGCTTTTTTCTATTAAATTTCTTAAAATTAATGTTTTATGTTGCTCAGAGTAATTTGAACAATTATGGGCTTAAAGAATTGATCATTACAGCCCCTGGGATTCAGAGCTCCTGACTGAGCCCTTTGAAAACCCACTGATTTATCGTTTTGCTACTCAACCAGGCAAGCTCCAGGGATTTGGGTCCCCAACCACCTCCTGCCCCAGGCGGGGGCCAGTCCCCAAGATACACCCGCCCTGATCTTCCGGCGGAACAGAAGCGAGAAGCAAGTGGGTCCCCAGGTCTCCAGGAGAGGGGTGGGGAGGGAGGGATGTCTCTGATTCCGGAGCTTTCAGCCTCCCTGAGCAAATTTTATATTTAAAAGGAAAGAAGTCCTTTTACATACTGGTCGAAATTGTTTTTATCATTCAGGTATTTACCTTTGATAATGTATGCAATCGGGTTCAAAAATGAAAAGAATGTGATGACACGGTCAAGATGAGTATTCCGCTTATGTTAAAATTTCAAGTTCTAAGTATCACGATACAGAGGTTACTGTTTTTCAAAAGTGAACAAGCCCTAGCCCCTCAGGAAAAAAATAACTCAGGTGTGTCCCGCCTCCCCGCCAAGGTGCCTCCCACCCCGAGCCCACCTCCCACCGTGGCTGGCCGCTGGCCGCAATTCGGAGGGGGTCTGGGGAGGGCACAGGGCCGCCCCCTGCTCCAGCCTCCGGAAGGCAGCCCTACCCAGCCCCCCGGCCCCGCCCCCAGACCCTGCGCCCGCCCGCTTCGCAGGGCCCTGGCTGCCTGGAGCCGGACCGGCGGGAAAAGCCCTCCGGGGCGGGCGCGCCCTGGACTCTGAACTGGGCGCCCACCGCCTGCATCCGCGGGGAGACGGGGCCCGGGAACCCGCATCCTGCGCTAACACCCACACGCCTCTAGATGCCCCGCCCGGTTAACAGGGTCCAACGTGGGAAATAAGTCGTCGTGGTCTCCAAGTGACCCTCGCAGGGGCCCGTAAGATGGGCGTCCATCTTCCTCTGCGGACCCGCCCGAGGTCCTCCCGGCCGGAGACTGGCCCCGCCCGTCTCCTCACTGGGCCTCGGGTTCGGGCTTTGCCCCCCCCCCAGTCCAGGGTCATGTCCCCAGACTGAGCTGGGCCCGGACCTGGGAGCCCGCGTGTCTGCCCGCGCTGGGCCCGCTGGAAGGGGGTCACTCGGGGTCAAGCGCTCCGCCCAAATGGGGAGACAGACCCGTGACGTCTGCACAGAGCACTGTCCACTGCCCGGCTGACCGCGAGCCCCACTCAGCTGAGCACTCGCCCCGACAGGCAGGCCGTGACGCGGGGCGCGGCCCCGACGGGGTCCACTCTCCCCCCACCCCCCCAGGACTGGGGCTGGGGCTCCCTTGCTGCCCGGACGCTCCGCCAGCTGGGAGCCCGCAAACAGGCGGAGGCTCCCTCGGGCGCACTTGGCACTTTATTAATCTGTCAAGTGCCTGAAAGGTCCCAGGCGGCCTGGGGGAGGTCTCCAGGCTGGGGGTTGGGGGGCAGCGGCGACTGGAGGATTTATACTCCCCTCGGGCTGCCGGAGGCGGCAGCGTCGGTCCTTCTCCGATAGGCTCCCTCCCCAAACCCTGAATCCCACCCAGACAGGCTGCCTTCCTTCCCCTCGAGGGCGCCCCTTGCAGGACAGAGTCCAAAGTGGTTCCCTCCAGGACCGCGCCCCACATGCGGCTCAGCCACACCCCTGGGAGGCCGAGATCACGAGATCACGGACCACCAACCCCCAGGCCAGCCTGGGACACCTTTCACCCAGCCACTGCGCCTCTGCTCACCGGTTCCCTCCCCCCAGTGCTAAATCGCCACCCACCCCCAATTCTGCTCAGCCAAGCTCTTCCCTGGGCGCTCTCCCAGACTGAAGGGTGATGGGGTGGGTGATGGGGCCACTTCTCCCATCGATTCCCCAAATTTCCTCCTGGGGGCCTCCCCCATTCCTTGCCATTCCTCCTGGCGGCTGCCAGCAAGATTCTTGGGGGGAGCGTCGGGCATGCTCTGGGTCCCGGGCAACAGCGGGTGCTGGTGAGGGAGCTGACCCTGCTGGGGTGGGCGGGACTGGGGGGCAAGTGGCTGTACCTAAGCCCCTTGGGCCTGGTGGTCGGGGAGGGAGGGGGGACATCTGGGGAGCTCTCCCTATCCTCGCCAGGTCACTTGCTCAGCATCTCACAGCGAGTTAGCAGGTGGCTGGGACTGGAATCCTAGCTGCAGAGCCCCCCGTGACCGCGTTCTCTGGACTACTTGCCTCCCACAGTCCCCTCCCCCTGCTGAAGCCTGCTCCAAGTGGCGAGCAGTTTGCTTGGTCCCGTCGCCTGGCCACCCCAGCGCCCGCCTCTCCCAGGGACAGGGTGGGAAGGCCCAGCCCCTCCACCCGCTTGGACCGTCTGTTCTTCTAAGTCTCCATCCAGTGCTCGGAAGCCTGGCGGAGAGAACGGGACAAAGGGGCCCCATCCACACCAGGTGTCGTCCCTGGCAAGAAGCCAACAGCTACTCCAACGGGGCTTCCAGCTTTCAGAGATCCACCCCCAACCCCCAGCCTCACTGAACGTACAGGCCTTCCAGTGACTGTAACTGACGAATTTATTGAAGTCTGGGAGAGAGCCAACGGTCAGAGAATAAATAAAAGACAGGGGAACGGCACAGAAACAACAGGTAGCTGGGGATGCAGGCTCAAGGAATCACTTGAATCCAGCCTCAGTGTCCGTGGTGGACAGTGGCAGAAGCATCTGGCGGGGAGGCAGCTCAGAGGAGCCCCCGCCCCGGCCTTCCTTTGCCTGTGGGGCGTCCAATTCTTGGGCAGTCGGAGCCCATTGGGAGAATGGGAGCTGGGGGCTGTTTGGCAATGGAAATCGGTGGGCTGGGCTTGGCCTGAGCTCTCAGGGCAGCTGTGACGGGGCAGTGGGTGTGGGCAGGGACGAAAACCTAGTCTGGACGGGAGGAAACTCCTTAAGGGTTTCAAGAGTCCGTCTCTCTCCCGCAGGGTAGTGGGGTCCAGAAGGATCGAAAGATCTAGAGCCGATGGCCCCAGGGGAGGGGTGGGGAGGGCAAGACGGGAATTGGGGGCAGGGGCGAGGAGGAAGGCATGGCCTTCCCACAGCCACCTCCAGCCTGGACGGACAGCCTGATCTCTGACCTAAAGACGGGGTTGGGGCGGGGAGCAGGGGCTAGAGAACTCAAGATATATGGAACCTGGGAAACGAAAGCACTATTAGTATTGTTTTTAATTTTAGAAATTAAAGCATCTTCCAGCCTGAGGGCTGTGCTGGTCCGGGCAGAGGCCCCTGAGGGGAGCGAAGGCCTGGCCTCCCTGGGGTGACATTTCCCGTCTGGAAACGGCTGCAAGCACTCCGTTAATTGGTTGATAAAGGGGAAATCTGCTTACAAAACAAGGCTCGCAAGTGGCCCCAGTTCCTGCGGCAGCCTCTCAGACCTGAACCGGGAGAGTCCCTCTGCCTGGGTGGGTGGGGCACTCCCAGAAACGAGCCCTCCTGAGTCTGCATCCTGTTCCCCACGGCACTGCGTCCTGCAGACGTCCGTGATTCAGGCAGGAGAGCTGCTGCCCAGACTCCTCATGTCCGGGGCTTGAGGGCGCGGGGACTCAAGTCAGAACTGAGCGTGGTCCACCTCGTCCAGCCAGGAAGCGGGGCTGGCAGGGAAGTCGGGGTAGCCCCCGCTGCTGCCGGTGGAAAGGTCAGAGCTGGGTCCATTCCCTGCCAGCACTCTCATGGGCGGGGGCCCACCTGGGGCTCCCGTGGTCACGAGCCCTAAGCCGGCATCGGGGTACACCAAACTGGAGAGGAGGGGCTGGGGGCCAGACAGGCTCTGCAGGGCGGCAGGCGAGGGGGGGATGCCGTAGGGGCTGCCGGGGCGCAGCTCTCTGTACTGCTCCGGGCCGGCCAGGCCTCCGTGCTCCAGCGGGAAGCTGCCCGGGGCCCCCGAGGGCCGGCCCAAGGCCGGGGCAGGCTCTCCCAGGCTGCCGTAGAGGCCATTGGCGGGGCCCATGTCGGCCATGGCTGGCTCGTCTGCAGTGAAAGCACAGGGCACCGCTCAGTGCCCACCTGCTGCCCCCTCTGGCCTCCCTCAGTGCCCCCTGCAGGGGCGACACGCCCCACCTCCCAGGACAGGTCAGCCCACATCTCTCACCCTTTCACCCCTGAGTTTGTTCAGCTCCATCCCACCCGATTCCTATGGAGCTGTGGACTCCCATGCTGGGGTCAGGGCCAAGGACTGTCCAGTCGGTGCCCAGGGATCCAGTATGATCCCAAGGCTGCCCAGTTTTGCAGACAAGGTAACTGAGGCTCAGAGAGGCTAGGTGAGTGGCCTGAGGTCGCAATACAGCCAAAGAATGTCCTTCACAAACTCTCTCAGGATGGTCATTAAGAGCTGGCTGGTGGAGGGGGGGCGGGTCCCTGCTTTGGAAAAAGGAGGTAACAGGTTCCAGAGACGAGGGTGGACCCTCCTCCAGCGCTAAGCAGCTAGGACCTTTCATCACCCCAAAACTGTGCTGCTGCCTTCCTAAAATATCACTGTAAGTGCCAAGTGCCCTGAGTGGGGGCAGTGGGGGAGCATGACCAGACCCTCCCTCCAGGACAGAGCCTGCCAGGGGACCCGCCCGTGGGCCACGGGGCTCCTGACCCCTCCAGAAGAAGGGCAGTGGTCCTGAGAGGCCAAACCACAGGGCCTGGGGACGGGCGCCAGGGTCCATTGAGACAGGGACGCTGATTCCCAGGCTCCGGCGGTCAGTCAACCCAACGCTTCCCGACTCCGCCCATACCAGTGAAGGAGACCTCCGCGTCGCTGTCCTGCCCCTCCTCCTGGACGCTGTCCTTGTCCGACTTAGAGCCGCCTCGGGCGCGCTTCATGTTTCGGAAATACTGGCCCCAACGCTGCCGGCCCGCGTCCTTCTTGAGCCTCTTTTCCTTGGCCCGGCGATTCTGGAACCACACCTGGAGGGGGGCGGGCGATGAGTGGCCGCTGCTCTGGGACCCGGGGTGGCCCTTGTTTGCCAGCGGCTCGCAGGGCGCGCGGGGCGCCGGGACGCTGACCTGCACGACGCGCATGTCCAGGCCGGTCTCGGAGGAAAGCTGCTCCCGCACATGGCGCGCGGGCTTCGGCGACGTGTTGTAGGCGCTCTTCAGTGTCTCCAGCTGCTTGGCTGTGATAGTCGTGCGCGGCCTCTTGGCCGTGGCCTCGGCCTCTGCACCGCGGGGGAGGCGTGAGGCTGGGCCTGCTCCTCCGGCCGCTCAGGGCTCCCACCTCCCTCGGGGCGCGCGCACGTCGGGGCCGGAGGTGCCGCCGCCGCCGCTATGACCGCCCGACTCGCCGCCGCGGCGGGGAGGCTGGAGGGTTTTGCGGGACGCGGGTGCCCGGAGGGATGGAGGCAACGCGCTGGGCGGTGACCCGGCCCAGCCAGGGGCGGCCCTCTTTAGGGACCCAGCCGCCCTGGATCCGGGCGCAGGCGCCTCCAGCCTTGGCCCCCCGCTGACAAGCGCTGCCCCCCCTCCAACCCCCACCTCGCTCCTCTTTGTTCTAAGGGTGCGGGTAGGGTCGGATCTTCGCGGTCAAGGATTTAGGACGATAATTCAGACCCGCAGAGCTAATCCACGTAATTCAGGCCAATCTCCCTGCGCTGGGAGGGAGGCGGCTGCTAAGACCCCAGACCCGGCTTCCCCAGAGCGGGTCTGCTAACTGTGCCCGCCACCCCGGGGCTCCGGGCCCGGAGGCGGGGGCGCCCGCAACGCCCCCGCCCAGAGAGAAGACGCTTAAGTTCTCCCCGCTTAGTGAGCGCTTCGCCGGGGACGCTGGAGGGAAGGATCTGTCCACACCCGACCCGGACGGGCCTTAGCCCCGCTTTGCAGGGGAGGGAAGGGGGAAGGTGGGCCGTGCCCAGGCCAAGCCCCGTGACCGCCCCCGCCCCCCCAACTGACCTCGCTGTTTGGCCGTCTCGTAGTCTGCCTTGCACACGAGCCGGCTGTCCTCCATGAGATAGAACTCGTCGCCCGTGGCCAGCTGCCGCTTGCACACGACGCAGGCGAAGCAGTGCAGGTGGTACACGAAGTCCTGGGCGCGGCGCACCACCTGCGTGGGCGGGATGCCCAGCTGGCACGCAGCGCACTTGGTCCCGAAACGCCTGCGGGAGCACAGGGCGCGGCTCAGAGCGCCGCCGCTCCTTCGCCCGGAGCGGGTGGGAGAACCGATAGCGCGGTGCGGGCAGGGCGGTTCCTGGAGGTAGGCTTCCTGGCCCTGCCCCTGGTCGCAGAGACTACCCGCAGGGACTCTGGAGAAGGGGATCCGAGGCCCTGGGGCACACAGCTGTCCTCTGTGCCCGGATCGGGGAGGTGAATGCGGAAGGGCAGAGCCCTGGCCACTGGGACCGACCTGCAAACCCATGACCTGCAAACTCTGCTGGGTAGGAGCCCCATCCCTACCGTTAAGCACGAATACAAGACCAAAACGAAGAGGGAGCACGTCCAATAGAGGTTTACAAACTTAGGGTTATCTTTTTAACGACTGCTTCAGTGATTCACAAAACTAATTACTTTAAAAGATTGTTCATGGGCCAGCCCAGCCGCCAGCAGAGAGGCCTCCAGGGTGCCCTGTTTGGGGAACAGGAGGGGTGTGGAGATGGGGGTTTTCAGGGCTCCAGACTTGGTTACGGTGAGGGCCCCAGGGGTCCCCCTGGGTGCACCACCCCTCCCTCCCAGGCGGCTGGCGGCTCACTTGAAGAAGTCGTCCTTGCAGTACACGCTCTCCCCACGGCTGAAGCAGCGCTCGGCCAGCGGCGCGTGGCAGTCGCTACACTTGAGGCATTTGCTGTGCCAGTGGCGGTCCAGAGCCTTGAGGATGAAGCGGTCCAGGATGTGCTGGTCGCAGCCGGCACACAGCGGGATCTCTGGAGGCAGGGAGGAGCCACCGCAGTCAGGGCCACCGCACAGAGCCGGAGCCCTCCCCATCCCACCCATCTCCCAGGACCGGGCTGCCGGGAGGCCCCCTTCCCGGCACACCCTCGTCCCCGGCCGGCTTGAGCGGCTGCCCAGCTCCCCGAGTTCAGGAAGAGTGTGGCTTGGAAGTCCGTGCCTGGCCCGCAGTGGAAATCCAGGACAACTGAAACTAGGCTTAGAAATGTGCCAGGGCAGGAGGGCACCCAGGCCACCCCTTCAGATACCCTCAACTGCAAAAACGTTTCCAGTGCATGAAGGACGCACGTTGAGCTCAAATGAAACCCTCGCCCCTGGGGCTGTCTCAGAGGCTGGGCTGGAGACCGGGTCCTTACCATCACCAGAGGCCCGGCACACATGGGCCATGGGGCACCCACCACCCCGTGGCCCTCATTCCTCGCACAATCAGGTGCCATGGCATCTAGAGACTTGTGGCAGGTGCGGCTGCCTGGCGCCGTGGCCCGTCCCAGGCTACCAAAATAAACACTGATGCCCTGCCTGTCTTTGGGCAGCCCTGGGGGTACTTGTGCATAGACTGGACATACGGACCCTCTGTCCTCCTGCTCAAACATGGATGCCTGAGCACACACAGTAGGCAGTTTGCCTTCCCCACAGAGACACTTGTGTTCTGTTCCCCTGGGACCGCAGGCCTCCAGGGGAACCAGGCTGGGAAAATCCAGGGCCTGCCTTTGAGAGCCACAGGTCCAAGGGAGTGCTTTGCAGGGTGTTCAGGGTGTGAGGACTACCTGCTAATTTAGAAAAGGCCTCCTCCTGAGGGCAGAGAGCCGCGAGAATATATCACCTACTCAATATATTGGAATCTACTCAAATATATCACCACCTCAGCACACTCACCTCGCTGACAGTGGGCCCGCTCCAGCCCCAGTTCGGCCTGGCAGCCGGTGAAAGGGCCAGCGAGGGACCTCCCTTTGCCCCATGCTGAGAGAGAAACGGAATCAACCTCCTTCCTACAACCCCAGGCGCCACGAAGGACGGGGTCCCGCGTCGGGCAAAACCACGGCCCTAGCTGCGGAGCCTGGGGATCTGCTGCCTGCCTGGCCCCCCAACCCCGGGCGGTGATGGCAGGGCGGCGGGCGAGGACACCCTTCTTAGCGCTGGTGGCTGGACAGGACCGCGCGGAGCGGATTCAGCACCGCGGCCCGGACAGCTCCCAGAGCGCGCTACCCGCGGAGCCCCGCGTCGAGCAAAAGCCTCTCCCGCCGCGCCCCTCGCGCTCTCGCGAAGCCCTGGCGACCCAGGCCTTACGCTGCATGGCGACTCCAGCCTTGGCGGGGTCTCCTACCCTCGGCGCTGGCGGGCCCAGCACAGCCTTGCGCCTGCCTGCCGGCCAGATCCCCTTCGGCTCTCTAGAGACGTTTCACCCGGAGCTCGCGCCCCTCCCTTCCGGTCTCTCCGCCCTCCCAACCCCGTGGCCACCCCTCCCAGGAACCGTCGGGAAATGAATAAAGAAGTAGGAGACGGAGGAGACCCCCACAGCCTGGGTGTAACCCCTTTCCCACCTGCTCCCACCCCACCACTGCCCACCCTTCCAGGGCCACCTCCATCCCATCCCTCGGGTCCCGCCTGCTCGGAAGCTCGTGGAGAACCATCCCAGTTCACGGGGAAGCCAGGGCGCTGGGGGTGCGCTGGGGGTTTTCCTGCAAGAGGACCAGCCCTGCCACTGGAGCAGGTACATGCGAGTGCAGACACCAAGAGTCCAGCCTGGGGAGTTCGGCCGCCGGGGTCCAGCTCCAGGCTGGCCCTTGTGTCTGACTCTTCGCCCGGGAAGTGTGGGGGGTCTGGGTGCAGGCAGCCTTCAGAGAGATTCTCCTACCCCATCGACACTGGGACACACGTTTGCTCTCTGCACACTCTCTCTAAAGGAAAGAGTATTTCCCAAACCAGTCCTGGGACCCAGAGGGCCCCTAGCCTGGGCAGCACCAGCGCCGCGACGAAACGCCCGACGACACAGCTCCAGGGGCCCAGAGGCGAGCCCGCTGCCGGGATGCTCAGGTAGGGACGCGCTGTGCTGGGCTCCTCGCACCCACTCCCGCCCGCGCTCCCCGGATCCCGCCGC
>CM035272.1:3165070-3187908 GCA_020226075.1 Hydropotes inermis | reverse complement strand
GCCCGGCTGCCCCCCTGCCCCCCGCCGGGGCCCCCCGGGCCCGCAGAGTGGGCGTCCAGGAGGTTGTCCCTGCTGTAGTACTGCTTCAGGAACAGCAGCACCTGGCCTTCGTTCCAGGTCCCCAGGCCCTGGGTCTCCTCGTGGCAGGCTGGGCAGAGGTCTGGGCTGGGCCACGGCACCTTTGGGAACCTGGGGTCCTCACTCGGGTGGCCTGGAGGGGGAGGGCTGCGGTGAAGAGACCTTCCGGCCGCCTGTTCCCACTCCAGCAGCCTTCCCCGTCTCCCCCACCGCCCATCGCCCTGTCCGTCCGGGCCCGCCCTCCCCGCCCCGCACGGCCGGGCGCCCGCTTCCCTGAAGCACCCGCAGCAAGGAAGTGTCCTCACGTGGCCACCGCCATTCCCCTGGCCGGACGCCGCCCAAGCACCCGAAGGGGCCAGGCGAGTCCGCGGCTCAGCACCCTTGACCTTGGCCCGTGCCCGAGGTGCGGTCCTCCCTCCCCTCAGGTGCTCCATCGGTACAAAGACCTCTGAGAGGACTCTCTCCTACACCTTCCCTCCGGCTCACTCGCTCCCTCGTTCAGCACCGCGAGGGCAGAACACAGGCCGTCAGCCGTCGTGTGGGGGCGAGACTTGGAGGCAGAGCCGAGCAGCCCCCGCATGCACGGCGGCATTTCACTGGCAATGCAGTGACGGCCCTGGGCCCTGGGGCTCCCACGGGCCCGGGGGACAGCAAGTGTGGCCCCGTGGGCTCCCGGGACTCCCTGACCTGACCGGGCGCGCCTTGCCACCCAGAAGTGCTTCTAGAAGCACACGTCAAGGAGCCACTTTGTTAGTGGGGTGCTTGCCTCTGGACAGGCTGCGCTGGGTGGGAGCCACAGGGCCAAGTGGCCCTCACGGCCCGGGCGTTCCCCTTGGGGGTCTGGACACACACACCCCGAGACGGAGAGGAGCTGCTAGAGCGTGTCCCATCTCAGGCCCGCTTCACGCATCGCACACGGCACACGGTGCCTGCTCAGGGCAGCCTGGCTGGGGTCTCGCTGGCTGCTCCAGGGCTGAGCGCTGCCACGACGGGGTCACCATGAGGCCCCTGTGAAGGTTGGGGGGCGGGGGCCGGGGCAGGAGGGCCCTGACGCCCTGGACGTGGAGCCGTCGGAACTAGAGCCGCGGTGGACGGGCTTCCACCTGCAGCCACAGGCGAGGCATGACTCCCATGTGACCGGACCCGCAGCCCTCAGCCCCATGTCCAGAAAAACCAATTTTCTTTAGTGCTTTAGTTATAATATGTTTTTACAATACAGTGGATTAAATAAAAACCAACAGTTTAGTGGTGTTTTCTATTCATCTCTATTAAGACTTATTTCTCGGCGGATTATGTTTAAGCCTAATTTTAATCTGCCAGTGATTTAGGAGCAGTTTGAGTTACTTAACTCTGAGAAAATATGTGCGCCCCAGTTTTTCTTCAAACAAAATCATTCTGAGGGGTTTGGTCTAAGATCTTAGGACAGATTTTAATGACACTAAAATTCCTTATAGAAATTGAATTGTATCCCAGGTCTCCCAGTGCTGGGTTCACTTGGGGGCCTGGTGGGCTCCCCGGAGAAGGACACGTCCTTGTCCACGCAGCTGGGAGCCCTGCAATGCGGGAGTGTCTGGAGCCAGGATGGGAGCTGAACAATGGGCCGGCCAGCCAGCGGCCAAGGTCACTAGGAAACTGACACCTGATCGGACAGATGACCCAGCCGCGGGCCGGCAACGCCGCGGCGCGGGGTAAAGCTCAGGCACGCCCCCGCCACCCACACGCAGGCCCCGCGCAGTCTCGGGCCACCCAGTGGCTTCTGCTCACCTGCCAAGCGGCTGTTGACCAGGTTATGCTTCTTCCAAAGCCAGAGAATCGCTTGGTCCGGGGTTTTCACGGAATCTATTGATTCTTTAGCCATTTCCTCAAAGTGCTCGCCACATTCCTTACACCCAAAGAAGACGTGGACATACCTCCTGATGGCCTGCAGCACGGCCTGCGGGTCGTCTTCCAGACCTGTGGGGGGAACCAAGGCGCCTGACGGAGTCCACCAGCACCGCGGAGCCGCTGGCGGAGCTGGCGACAAGTGAGTGTCTGACGCGGGCCACGGGCCAGCCCCCGGGAGAAACCGGCTCCTTCCCAGGTGCCCACGGCCACCAGAAGCTGGCTGTGTAGTCCCCTGACACTGCGCCAAACGTCGCACCCCACAGGCAGCAGGCCTGTGTCTGGCTGCTGGACCTGCTCCAGGGCCCGTGCTGGTTCCCAGGGAATGAGCCAGAGGCCCGGAGCGGCCAGGCCCACCAGGACCCCCACCCCCAAGACCAGCCCAGAGGCCAGCTCTGCGTCCCGTCCCCATCGCTCCTGCCCTACAAGCAACCCCAAAGGCCGGGGCTCATTCGAAGTCTCATTTGTCTTGCTCTGAAATCCCTGCTAGGTGCAAGCCCGAGCGTGGGCATGGCCTCAGGAAGTGCCTCCGGGCGTGACGCTGCCCAGTCTCTGTGGCCGGTCTTTCCTGGGTCAGCGGCAGGGCTCCAGGCAGTGGCCTGTCTAGGCCTGCCCTCTCTCAAACAGGCTGAGCCCCTAGGTGTGAGGAAACCCTCTTATCTACCAGCCACACAGATGCTGTTCACCCCTGCGTGTCAGCCCAACAGGACACGGTGCCTGTGCAAAGCCCCTGGGGTGGGGGGGACCCCATCTGAAGGAAGCAGCCCCCCAACAGCAGGGCGCAGCACGCACTGTGCTGAACGGAGGAGCCCTGAGGAGGCCCCGGGGGCGGCCTCAGGACGGGACCAGAGTCCTGTCCAGAAAACTAATGCGGGGGATTGAGTGTGCACACAAGAGACCTGTGAGATTAAAACAGATTAGATGTCAGCACTACAAGAAAGGCAGCAAAATAACACGGGAAAAAAAGACGTGGTTGTGGAGACTGAATCCGTCTTAACAGCAGGCCCTCAAGAACCCTCTCTCCCCATGGTCGGCAGGGGCCGGGGAGCCAGCCTGATGGGAGAGGCCCTGGGGGCACTGGCCTGGTGGGCCCCGTGCGCATCCCTCAGAGAAGGCCCCAAGGAGCACGTGGTCACCGCCTGGCACCCCGTGTTCCCACGGGCAGCAGGGGCGATCGCACAGGCTGAGGACTCACCATGGCCGGGCTGCGCTCCCAGCCGCAGGCCCTTGGCCGACATCTGCCGCGCCCACCGGGTAATCCTGCCCCCCTCGTCCCCGCCAAACCTCTGCACACTCGGTTGGGCCGCCCTAATCTTTAAAGTGGACAAGAACCATAAACCCTACCTGGGGCGGATTAGAGGCGCGGCAGGCTTTTTAGTCGATGGGGTTTAAGCATGCAATAAGGAGAGGAAAAACCTTCCAAGACATAATCCGGGTCTCAGTCTGACCCAATTCTTTCAGCGTGAGACAGACTCCTCGGATATTGCTTTCATTTACACCGACCAAAGGGACGGACGTGCAAGACCTCTCAGACTGTGCTCCTATCCCCCGGCAGTCCTTAGGCCGTGGGCATTGGCCCTGCGGTGCTTTTACAGACTGTCCTAGTTGCTGACCTCCCTCTTCGGGCACCACCTCCATGTCCCCTACGGAACGTCCCCCGTCAGCACGAGGTCCAAGCAGCAGAGGCTCCAGGGCCCCAGCCGGCGCCCACCTGCAGTGCTAAGCCTCTGAGCTCAGCTGCTGTTTGGAGCCCCAGGTTTCTCCTGAATGTACCCAACACATTCTTCTGTGTGATTCTCCAGAGAAGCTGTGGTTTAAAGCACCTCCCCACCACCAGCCCTGGGGAGTAGACATCCAGGAAGTGGGGAGGGGCAGGGATGCCTTAAGAGGCCACAGGCCCCCTCGCTGAGTCCCTGACACGTGGGCTGTGGCAGGGGGAGACGTGTCTGAGCCACAGGCTGTGGCGGAAGTGACACCCAGGCCTCGAAGCCCCTCCTGGGCCCCCAGGGGAGCTGCACTGCCTGGGGCCCCAGCTTCCAAGTCTCGAGCACTCAGCTCCCACCCGCTCAGTGAGCCCACAGGTGAGCCCGTCCCACGAGTTGAGCCCCAGAACCTGAAGCAAACACCTGGTGGTGATTTCAGGCCACAGCATTTGGGGTCTGTTTGTTACACAACAAAAGGTAACTCTAAAATAATTTTACAATTTTACTGGAAAAAATACTGAACTGTGTGGGTCCAAAGACTCCACTCTGACTCAGTACAGATGTCAGTGAACCTGACGATTAAAGGACGAAACTGCAAGATAAGCAGATATCCCCAGGACTGCCAGGGCCCGGCGTCACACACCACACGGTCCAGGGAGCATCCAGAGACCCAGCATGGTTTTAGTGATCTGAAGGGTACAGCGTGGCCCCACTTCCTGCTGCCCCATCTGTGGCACCCCTGCCCCTCGGGGGCCTGGGAGCTTCCTTTTAATGAACCATCATGGCAAAAGTGACAGACAGGCCAACAAGGGTTCTGGGACAGCCGCTGCCCGTGGGCAGGCCTCACAGTGAGGGACAGCTGCCACCCACGCGGGGCACAGGCGTGGGGAGGGCATCTCGTCCCCCGCCAGCCCTGGCTGGTACTCTGCCCTCAGGCTCTGGGGGACCTGAGGCTGAAGACCCTGGGCAGGGCACACCTGAGCGCCTGTCCAGAGATGCTATGGAGTATGGTGTGCACTGCTCCAGACAACTTGTTATAAATAAGACACCACATACCTCCCCAAACGGGTCTCACATTCCTTGAAGCAAAAAAGAAAAAATAAAGAGGCGCCGACATCAAGAGGCATTCCTGGCCAGCGCGCCCTCCCAGCCCTGAGATGTATGGCCCATGGGTCAGCCAGGCCCTGGCCTCCAGGGCAGAAGGTTGGGCTGCATGTGGGTGCCTCTGGCACCGGGGCAGGGGCTGAGCAGGGTTCCTGAAAAGACGCACGCTTCCACCCTCCTCGGCAGAGACCCGGGCACCCCGAGGGCCCATTACCCTCTGTAGGCAGCACAGCGCCCATGCAGGTGGCCCGGGGCGGGGGGCTACTCACCTGTGCCATCCAAGGCCTTCGGGTGGGTCCCGGCTCCAACAGTCAGAGTGTGGAACAGTTTCCAGAGAGAACACGAGTAGCCCCTCAGCTCCGGTCGGCTTCCTTGACATCCAACCCACTTTACGTGATTCGTGAGAAATATCCCAGAAATCTGGGCGGAGAGGGGTATGGAGAGGAGAGATACTAAATTGTTAAAATTAGCAAAAGCTGGTGACCGTCCTGTCTCAGCTGCATGGTGGTTACACAGGGAGCATCTGTCTGAGACCTTTACCAACTACGAGTGCGGTTAATCCAGGAACAAACGGGAGAAAAAAGCCTCTATTTTACTAACGGAGTTCTCAGAACATGGAGCCGTGGCCCGTTCTTTCGTCTTTGGGAGAAGAGAAGCTTCCAGCTGGGCCGCGAAGAACCAGCACGAGGAAGCATGCAGGACGCCCGCCATTGTTTCAGGTTAGAATTAGTTGTAATGAGGTTTACGGAAGACTAATAATAATAAAGGAATTCAATTGTCAGACAATTCTCAGCCAGAACAAACAGGATCTTCACTTAATGAGCAGCGAGCTGATGGGCCTGAGCCTATAACAGGCCAGGAGTGTGGGCTGCAAGCGGCCCCTCAGGCCCTGCAGGCGACCCGCAGGCCTGGCCCCGGGGCCATGGTCCTGCTCTCATCCACCTTCTGGTCACTCGGCCTGGGGCCCATGGAGGAGAGGCCAGGCCAGACACTGGCACCTGTCAGGCAGCCAGACCCAGACCCCAGGGAGCCCACACCCTGGGCCTGTGGCTGCAGAGGCCAGGCCTAAGACCCAGCCAGCAGCCTGGCCTGCTTGACAACTCACCCAGGGTGTCCATGCTGGACACGTTGTCTTTATTTACTTTTTCAGGTGTGAAATCTAGATGAGGTTACTAAAAATTAAAAAAGAAACCCTAGTGCTATCTCCCTGTGGAAACCCCCATCATTTCAGTTAGCTGACCCAGATCTCAGTCTAGGGAGCAACGGGAGGTCATCGTGGACACCGGGGACAGCAGACCAGTGACGGGGGGCGGTGAGGGGCCCGCGGAAGGACCTCCCTCTGCAAAGGGGCCGCCTCACCCGCATCTTGTTGTTGACCAGGTCAAGCACAGCATCGTAGGGGATCCTATCCAGCGGAAGGCTGGCCAGCCACTCCTGCAGCATCTCCAGCAGCTTCCTGACCGGCGGTCGTCCGGGGAACAGCTGGGCAGGAAGGACCACACTCAGGGATTGTTCAGAGAGCACCCCCCATGGCAGGCATGGACTCCCAGGGCCCGAGACCAGGCCTGCCCTGACCCGACCCACCGGCTGGAGAGGGAAGTGACTGCGATCCATCCGGCTGTCCTGGAGACCTGGGCAGGGGTCTCTCCAGAACACAGACGAGGTGGCCTGGGTGGCTGCACCTTCCCCTTCCTCCAGCCCCACCGCTGCCCTCACGCCCGACGACAGGCCCACGGCCACCCAGGACCTCATTCATCACGCTGACAAGGGCTCCGCGGGCCTCTCCGAAGTCACTGCTGACTCTCTCAGTCCACGTGCCTCAGCGTAACTTACACCCATCGGCTGCTCTCCTCACTCCCCGCCACCACCACCCGCCCCTCCAACCCCCACCAGCTCTGCCCGCAGGACTGGAGAGGTGGGCACACTCTTCCATGCAAACAAGTGCCACCCGCTGCTCCACTGCACATGGACACGCAGGCCATGCTGGCGGCACCTCGGTGCCCAGGAAGCCTTGAGTGAGGAGCCCGTGGCTATCCTGTGAGGAGCTTCGCTGAGACGCTGCCAATTACACATTAGGTAAGGGCTGACGCCGCCCTAACCACAGCGCTGGGACCAAAAGACCGAGTAGAAACGGCACGTTTTCAGCTCCGCAAAGTCTGGGTTTTTCCTCCATCAGCTGCAGAGCATCAGTATAAACTGATCAGCATTTCAAGTTTAAGTGAACTTCAGAAAAGCTGAGAATAAGTTATGCTGATCCTACAGGCCGTGCGTGCCCTCCAGCCTGACACCAGAAAAGATAAGGACAAAGAACTCGTGTGCAGAGCGAGACCCCTGTCTTGACGTGCTAACAGCTGGGCAGCCAAGGGGGCACATTCTCAAAGGAACGAGAACAGCGCAAGAGCTCTGACCTCCGAGGTCATCGTGGGGGAGAACCGTCTCGCCAGTTTCCATTTATTCATTTGCAACACACCATGCAGCTTTCTATTCCCTTAAACCTAAGTTCTAGCTCTTTAATTTTTTAAACTTTTTAAATCTTTTTAAATCTTACTAAGTAAACTAAGTAAACTCTGGCCAGCTGAAGTATTGATTATGAGCTACTGTGTCAGTGGGGCTTCCCAGGTGGCGCGACTGGTAAAGAATCCACCTGCCAATGCAGGAGATGTAGGAGACACGCGTTTGGGTCCTGGGTGTGGAAGACCGCCTGGAGGAGGAAATGGCAACCCCCTCCAGTATCTTGCCTGGAGAATCCCATGGACACAGGAGCCTGGCAGGCTACGGTTCATGGGGCCACACAGCTGGACATGACTGAGCGCATGTCTCAGGGTTGTACACTTGGCAAGAGGAATTATTTCACAGTAAGCCTCCTTATCTCTCAGGTGACAGTCGTCAGTAACTCAGATCTTGTCAGATCACGTCAGAGGCTATAGAAGGTGGCCTCTGGAAGCAGATTCCTCTTGAGGCAGAGGAGGATCAAAGGTGACCAACAGGTGGGGGCAGCCCAAGGGCCTGGGCTCCCTCTGAGGCTGGAGAGCAGAGGGCCACAGCAAGGCTGCTGGGCCAGCGGAACAGGGTGCAGATCCACCCCAGGGGGCAGGGACACCTGACTGCCTGAACCTCTGGCCACAGACCGCAGGCCTGGACTCTCAGCTCAGGAGCTCAGAGTTCTCAGCAGGAAACGGATGCCGCCCGATAGCTCCTCACCTCTAGACCCGAGCAAACACAAAGCCACCCCCTGCCCCACCTACTACTAACGGCGTGCATGCCAACCTGGCCCACCCCCTGGGCCCCCCAACGCACCGGCCACAGGCGTCTCCTATGAGGCCGCCACCCTCCGTCTCCACCAACCCCAGGCACACAGGCCTCCTGCCCACTCCCTGCTCCCCATGTGCTCCCCTCTCATCCTGCTGTCTGCCGCCCACTCACCAGCAGCCTGGCTTGTGCCCCTGTCGGCCGCGCCGAGCCCTCTGGGCCGCACTGAGCCCCTCTGGGCCGCGCCGAGCCCTCTGGGCCACACTGAGCCCCTCTGGGCCGCGCCGAGCCCTCTGGGCCGCGCCGAGCCCCTCTGGGCCGCGCCGAGCCCCTCTGGGCTGCCCCTTTGGCCCCTTTGGCCCCTGTGGCCGCCCCTTTGGCCCCTGTGGCCGCCCCTTTGGCCCCTCTGGGCCGCCCCTTTGGCCCCTTTGGCCCCTGTGGCCACCCCTTTGGCCCCTTTGGCCCCTCTGGGCCGCCCCTTTGGCCCCTCTGGGCCGCCCCTTTGGCCCCTCTGGCCGCCCCTTTGGCCCCTTTGGCCCCTCTGGGCCGCCCCTTTGGCCGCCCCTTTGGCCACCCCTTTGGCCCCTTTGGTCCCTGTGGCCACCCCTTTGGCCCCTTTGGCCCCTGCACACTCCCCTCCTCTCGGCTCCACATCCCCCAGCCAGCGCTCGTCGCCAGTACCCGACACAGGGACCCCGGCTGGGCAGGGATTTCTGCCCCCGCCACGTACGTCCCCAGGCACGCCCGGCTCCCCGCGGCCGGGGGCCCCGGCCCAGCTCGGACGCCCACGCACCTTGGCCAGGACAGTGACGAAGTCCTTGAGGGTCTTCAGCTCGGCGCCGGCCAGGGACCTGTGTGCGGCGAGCTCCACCCTCAGCAGGTGGTGCAGTCCCGACTCCAGGTCGGCCGTGTACAGCTTGGACCTGGGGGCGAGCGCTGCCCGGTCAGACAACCCACCGTCTACAGACCCCTCTGTTCCTGAGCCCGACCCCAGAGGGATGCCCCTAGGACGCCCCACCAGTAGACAACAGGGAGACTCCCCAAGAGGCCGGCAGGTGGGTGGTGGGCTTCTGAACGAGCCGCCCAGAGGAGCCCTGGGCCCAGACCCCCACCCATGGCGGCTCCCGCAGCTTCCTGGGGAAGAACACTCGCCTGTCAAAGTCCCTCCAGACCACAGCCTCTGAGCTCTCCTCTCTGCTGGGTCTCCCAGGCAGGGAACTGGGTTTCTTCCTCACTCCCGGCAGCGACCTCAGGTAAGAGGAGAAAAACGACCGGAGAGGCTTCGCCCTGCAAGCGGGGGGCAGGCGCGGGCTTAGGCGGCTCCTGGGCCTGGCCCTCGGGGAGGTGACTCGGGGCGAGAGGGTCAGAGCAGCGCCCCCCCCCCCCCCCCCCCCCCCCCCCCGCCAACCAGAGGCAACATGGCCGGCCCGCACCAGTCACGCTCTGAGCATTCACTGCAGGTGCTTGCGGCAGCGGCAGGCGGGGCAGTGACGAAGCCTGCGCCTTGGGGCGCTGGCCCCCACTTGAGAGCACAAGACAAACCCAGGAACAGCACTGACCTACAGGTGTAAAAGGACTAGGCTTCCTTGGTTTGGTGGGGGGGTTAAGATGGCCCCGACAGCTGGTGTGAGCACCTGCCAGGGTCAGTTTGTCCAAACTTGTGGTTCTGACCTCAGACTCTCTGCCCGCAGGCTGCCAGCCCCACTTGGGGCATCCGGGGTCTGGCAGCGAGGGGCTCCCGAGCACTGCGGCGCAGCTCCTCCGCGGTGGGTGGGGGCAGGACTGGGGTCACTGGAGGGCTCCACCCTCCCGAGGTGGCTCAGGGGTCACCCGAAGGGTCCAGAGCCTATTTTCATTCCCAAAGAGAAGGTGCAGAAGCTATCGCTAACAACACCGCCTTTTCATGCTGAGGTTAGAGAAACACGTTTGATGTAAAACGAACGTTTTTCCCTGAATCGGGATGGCAGCGTACTCAGGTGTACTCAGGGCAGGTCTGCTGAGACGGGTGCCCGGCTCTACGAGCCCGGGGGCTCAAGCATGACCCCAGAGACCTTGCTTGCCCTGAATTGCACTGCTTTTCCAGAAAATACCAGACAGGCAAGGAACCATGCATGCCTGAGGCTCCTGGGGATGGCACCCTCGGTGCCCCAGGAAACTTTCTCGGGGTGTGGGTGGAGGCCCATCCGCATGTGGCGACTCACCAACAGCTCCGTGGATGCAGGAGGGGCTGACCCTGGCTACTGGCTGCGGCGGGGGCCCCACAGGCAGTGGCGGGGGCCCCACAGGCAGCTCAGGTTCCAGGAGGCACCCCATCCCACCCGTGAGGCCCTCCCAGCCTAGACTCAACTCACTTCCTCTCCAGCCGAGCTTGTCTCACGGTGCACGGGCCCCCCTGCAGAGGCCAACGGCATCCTGCCGCTTCTGTGGGTCTCACAAGGCGAGCGCCATGTGTGGGGCCAGAGCCGGTCCCCCTGCTTTTTATTCTGGAGACCAGGTGGCGAGTCCCCCCAGACCAGTGAGTGCCAGGCGGAGCAGGAGGGCGGCAGACGCTACTTACACGGTGACTGACCCGTGCGACCCATTCGGGCAGATCAGGTAGCACGAGGGGAGGGATGGCACGCCGAGCTTCTGCAGGAAGGCGGTGTCGGAGCCCAGCGCCCGCTTCACCTCGATGTTCTCGTAAGGAATCAGGTCCAAGATCACCTGGGCGACGAGACGGCACGTCACCTTCTTGGTGGACGGCGGGGTCCGCAGGAAGCGCTACGCTGCCGAGCGTGCCTTCTTACAGAAACTAAAACCAGCCTCTCAGCCCATCTCCTCCCTGAGGCCGGCCCCACTGACACCCCTGCTGTGCCGCGCTTTCAGGCCCCCGGGGCTGCAAGGGCAGAAGAGCAGCAGCTGTGCGGACCCTCAGAGCGGTCGGAGCTGTGCTCCCCACACCCCCTCCAAAGCCCACCCCGTCCTTCGGGGCCGGTCACCCCCAGGCGAGCCTCCCCGCCACCAACAGGGCTTGCTTTGGGAGGCTGACAGCACCCCCTTCCCGATCGGCCAGCTGAAGGGCACTGGATTTGGCAAAAAGTTGGAGTCCAGAATGCAGCAGAGAGAAAGTCTGGACCATAACACCTATGAGACAGAGAACGCCCGCAGGGACAATGCGTATCCTGGGGACCATGTCTGCCGTGAGCCCACCTGGCCCCCCAGGGGAGGCGGCATGCGGGAGCTGCTTCTGTCTCCCCTGGGAGGCAGCCCCCCACCCCGTCCCAACCATCTTCTCTGTAAACCAGTCTTCTCTAGTGAGTTTGCTCAATAATGCACACGACACCTCTGAGAATTAATGAGCGCAGAACACACGCTCCAAGAGGTGAGGCGGAAGTCGCTCCTGTCCCGGAGTCCGGCCGCAGCGCCGACACGGGCGGCGCAGACAGTACCTCGCGTCCCACGTAGGAGCTGTCGTCTTCCAACAGCACAGCCACAAACCGGTCGCCTCGCTTCTCGATGAGCGAAAGGACGTCACTGGGCCTTTTAAGAGGAACAGAGCCTTTTAGTGCCTTCGAGGCCACCGCACACCAGTGCCCACATCACTTAATGCGAGTCTCTACTTTAAAAAATTAAATTCAGCTTGAAACGTGCCACCTTCCCCACAGAAGCACGCACCTAACGGGGTCCAAGGACGGGCAGGCGGGGGGCCAATTCCCGCCTGTGTGGTCCTGCAGGAAGCTGATCATCGTCCGCCTCACTGTCTGCGGTTCTCGGTCGGGCCCTGCAGGGAGGCCCCCCCGTCACGGAGCGAGTCGGCGCTGCCGAGCACTCGCCCCACCCCAGGACCCCCAGGGCGCGAGGCACACACGGGAGTCACGCAGAGACCACCTCTCGGCGACCAGCGTGGGAACTGGTGAGCTCGAGCCCCCCGGTGTGGAGGCAGGCCACAGGCACGTGTCCATCCACAGCGACCGCGGAGGCGGGCCGGACAACCTCGCCTGCGGGCGCCGGGGCGGGGGGGTCACTCACAGAAACTCACCGGGGAGCCCCTGTGATGCATGTACATTTCCAAACTCATTTTCAAAAAAATTTTACTTAAAAAACCTTAGCCGCCATATTTGCCAAAAGCAAACATTCTTGCTGAAACTGTGGCTGTTGAACCCTTCCGGGGAAGAAAGGACCAACAGAGTCCAGGGGAGTAAAAGACAATGTGTGTGTCCTTACCTTTAAAATTTTCTCCAGTTGTAAAATCCTTTGTAAATGCTTTAAAATACTAAGGAGAAAAAAACCAACAAGAAGAAGTAAGAAACAGCCTTGCCCAGCGTCTGTGTAAACATCTGATCTTCAAGCCACAAAACGGCCATCACGTCTGAGAGCTTTAGTCCAACCGCTCCAGGAACTTTACTCTGATGATGAAACCACCACTCTACGGGCCTCTGTGCAAGGCAGTGTTTCCTCCAGACTCACGAGGGCTGCTGAGTACCAATCGGACCCGGGCACACATGGGTGCTGCCCCAACGGGGCTGGGACCCCGCGGCCAGCACTGTCCCCAACAGGCTCACGGTGGACCAGTGCACAGACCCCTGGGAGGAAGGCAGGCTCTGCTCAGGTCTTCCAGCAGAGGAGAAGCATTTCACGTGAACGTTAAAAACCTTCTTCATTAAAAGACTCAGTGAAGACAATGGAGAAAGGGACGGCTGGGGTGACGACACTCCCCCCTCACAAGTGGACAAAGGGGCGTGATGAAGACACACGGGGCTTGTACACCAGCCCGGAGAACACAGGTGGAACAGCGGGAGACGGGCGCCCCCGTCAGCACCGCACTCCAGGGCTGGGTCCCTGCGGTCACCGAGCTGCCGGGACGCTGGGCCCCAGCCACACCCAGCATGTGGGGGTCCCAGCAGCGTCCTGTTAGGTGAGAGGGGGCCCCCCGCACACACAGCACAGCGCCCTGTGGGTAAAGCCAAGACACAAGAGGCAAACCCAACAGGAAGGCCCTGAGGGGACCTAAGCCTGGACCCGTGCTCCAAGGCCTGGCCAGGGACGGACACACGAGGTCACCAGGTCAGCATGGCGGGGAGAGGCAGCTGGCGCCGTGCTCATGGAGCGCGGGCTCAGGGTTGAGGGAGGGGGCCCCTGAGTGTCCCAGAGGCCACCTCCGAAGGCACGGCTTCTCCCCTCAGATGCGCTCTAAGGAGGCGAGTGAGTGCACACACAGGCTCGTGCACGCACACGCACGCAGACACAGGCGCACACACTTGCGCACACACAGCTGGGCGCACTGCTCAGGCTCCAGTCGCCCCCTAGCGGGAGAGATGGGGACAGACTTGTCTGCCGGGCACCCAGAAACCCCACCCCCCGGGCAGGGTGCCTGCGGGCCCCACCTCACTCAGGCACACTCTCAGGGCAGCGCCGGCTGCTCCCACACCTGCAGGCCTCGCTCCCCTCCCCTTGCTGGGCGTGAGCAGTCCCAGTGTGACCCTGCAATCCAACCAACGGGGTGCAACGAGAGGTGGCCCCTGCACACAGAAGCCCCTGAGCTGGAAGACGCCCGCCCCAAGCCCCCAGGCTGTGAGCATCAACTTGGAGCAGCTGGCGCAGAGGGGCGGCTCACCCGGAAGGTGGGGTAGAAGTGGATGTCATAGGCGCGGCACACCTCCTGGTTCTTCTCCTCCGCACAGTCTAGGGCGGCGACGCGGATGGCGGCTGCCCAGTCTGCAAAGCAGGAGTGAGACTGTCGGCGGGGCCCCGTCCTGGCAAGGACTGGGGGAGCCGCGCCCTGGAGACCCCAAGGCGCAGCTCACACGGGCAAGGGCAAGGATGGGGCTCACGCCTTCAGCCGCCAGCTTCAGAGGCAGGGTCTTCCCAACATCCCCAGGTGAGGGTCTGTCTTTGGAAGACCTGCTCCCTGCCCCGGGACAGTAAGAGCCCCAAACCTTCCCTGGCGCCTCGGCCGGCTCAGGGACAGCCTGCAGGGGAAGCAGGGGGGGCTGGCAGCGTGGCACACACAGGGCAGCAGCGGAGAGCTGGGCAGGACCGGCCCGAGGGGAGGGCCAGGATGAGCCCTGCTCACCGCCTCCTGCACTCGTGACATCTGAAGGGGGACCTGCGGCTGACCGTCCCTGAGCTGTGGTGAGTTCTGACAGATACCACCAGTCTAAACCAGTCACCTGGCTGTAAGTCATGGCAAATGAGTTTTCTCTGAGTGCTGCTAAAGCCAAAGACTTCAGAGATTATAGTAAGGACAGGCCCGGAAGGAGACAGGACAGCCTCACTAAGTACTATGCAGACACAAAGGCTTGTATACATCGGCAACTCAGTAACCGCTTTTGCTACATCTAATATTACACTTATCCTTAAAAATACAAGCCTTCCTCCTCTGCAATTGTAAAAAGTATTTACTGATGTTAACATAAAGCAAAAGATCAGGTGATTAAAAAAACACAAGATAACCCTATATGCAAAACAGAAAAAGAGACACAGATGTACAGAACAGACTTTTGGACTCTGTGGGAGAAGGCGAGGGTGGGATGTTTCGAGAGAACAGCATGAACATTATCTATAGTAAAACAGATCACCAGTCCAGGTTGGATGCATGAGACAAGTGCCCGGGCCTGGTGCACTGGGAAGACCCAGAGGAATCAGGTGGAGAGGGAGGTGGGAGGGGGGATCGGGATGGGGAACACATGTAACTCCATGGCTGATTCATGTCAATGTATGACAAAACCCACTGCAATGTTGTGAAATGGTTGGCCTCCAACTAATAAAAATAAATGAAAAAAAAAAAAACAACACAAAACACACAGCTCCATCTTTCGCAAAATCAGTGACAGAACAGTGCTCCACATAAGTGGCCGTAGTGAAGCCGGCTCATCCTGAAGGCATTTGATAGGATGGAAAAAATCACAGAGCCCTCCTGAATCACAGGTCACGTCTTTCCAGAATCTCAAATTACAAGGAACTAAGGAAGAACAGTTAACACTCTTGTCCCATCAGTGAGGCCGGAGCGCAGACGTGGGCAGGACGCACGGCCGGGGGGGTCACTGTGCCTGCCAGCGCCGCGCCCCGCCCAGCGGCCGACTGCGAGCAGGGAGCCCTGGGCTCTCCACTCGGCGGCCCGTCCGTCCTGCCAGAGCGCCTCACTTCTGCGACCTCCTCCCGGCTCACAAACACACGGATTCAAGGCTTTCTGAGAATTTCCATGACAAGCTTTTGCTCCATCTTAAAAAAAAAAAAAGTACTCCAGGACCAGAGAGAGAGGAGAAGGAACACGGCTCCAGGCGCTGACACTACACACACGTGGAGCCGGCTGACAGACAGGAAAACACTCAGAGCTGCTCACGAGGGCGCCGTTTTCACGCGGGACTCGGCCCTACGCTTTTTCAGGTTTTCCTTAATGAGCATGCACTACTTACAAAATGTAGAAAAATGTGGAACCTCAGGGCACTTGGGACCGTGTGTTCACGTCTGTGTACCATGGGATAGTGTCCTGCTCTCAGCTTGTACCTCCCCAGACTCCGGGGGCAGAAGGCCACGGACAGCAGCCAGCAGGGCTGCCAGGCGTGCTGGCTGCAGGGAGACGGGGCCCCAGGCCCGGGCACGGCCCTCCTAACTCCAGAGGGGCGCTGGCTTCACACGGGCCCGGGTTCAACAGCCCCGTGACCACAAAAGAGCACCGCAGGCTCCAGGGCTCGGCCTGCAGGCCTGCAAGGGTGTGATCAGGACCTCCCAACTGCCCGCAGGGCCTGGCCCCCACCCCAGCCCCCGGCCAGAAGTTCCCCATGGTCAGCGGGTGGCACTGTCCCCACCACGACGCGCCCCACTCTCAGTGCTGGACAGACCCCTCGAGTGGACACTCCACTGGCCTGTGCTCGGCTGCCTTCCTCTTCAAGGTCACACGTCAGCCCCACAGGGAGGGCACCGCAGCCAGGCGCCCCTCCTGAAACGCAACCGACCCCCATGCCTAGCCCTCCTCCCAGAGCGAGGAGGGGAGGGACAGCCTGGCTCTGGGAACCACCGTGTCCTGGCCACAGATGCCCTGGCCAGAGCAGCAGAGTCGGGGCGACATTTGGTACCAGCTTTGCTTCTCCAGCCTCCCAAGCTCCTTCAAGTATCCCAGGCACCCAGTAGGTGGGCCCTGCCCTTCAAAATAGGGTACACCTGCCAGTGACTTCCAAAAGACCTTGGTTTTCCCCAGGTTTTTAACCACCTGCTTATTCCCAGGGTAACAGTGAAAAGTTGAGGTGTTACCTGAAATAGCAGCGGTGCCCCAGCATCAGTCTGACTGCGCTGAAACGCTCTGTGTTTAAGAAAAACTTACGCTAGACTAATCTTTCCTGGAACATCTCTAGTAAATGAAACACTTCATAAATTTACAAGTGTGAGGGTTCCCTGCACTGAGTCCTTCCTAAGTCAACATCAGGGTGTAATTTTCAAAAAGCCAAGAGTATGACTCATCACCACAGAAGGGCAGTCACACATGCCTTCAACCTGCTTACTGACGGACCCGGCTGGGGTGAGAGAGGACCAGCCCCCCAGGACAGAGCTGGCCGATGTCAGAGGGCAAGAAGCCCTCAGGTTTCCCTTCCTGCTGGACAGAAATGATTTGCATCGCTCCCCAGTGAGGTCTGTGAGTTCACTGCAGCCTGGGTCTGAGCCCTTGACTAAAGGTCATGAAGCAAAAGTCAAACACAGGCACAGCCCTGGGGACTCAGGCTCGGGGAGCTTGGGGAGCCGGCCCGGGTGATACTGAGAGGACACAGGTCCCACCGTGGCTCAAGTCTCAAATGTGTCCTAACAGGAGGACGCAGAAGAAAGCAAGCCCCCCTGGGCAGTGACCGACCAGGGGCAGTCAACGGCGGTGCCCTGCAAACCAGCGCGACTGTGAGGCTCAGGGTCAGCCTGACCCCGGCCATCAGCCCCAGGGTGCAAGCCAGTTGGAGGGCCGTCCCTCCTGCTCCCAAGCTGACACCAGCTTCTGAATGACCAACGGCCCTGGAGAGCCAGGGCCGCCACACCCCTCAGAGCCCGTCCACCCCCCAGCACCCCCACTGGCCAGTGAGTCTCTGGGCCTCAACCCTGCAGGGAGCAGCCAGGGACTCTCCATGGAGAGACCAGGCCGAGGGGCCTCTGCTGGAAGCCGCTCCTCTGGCAGCTCTCGTGGCCATCGGGGCTGGGCCCTCTGGATGCAGCACCTGCTGGCCCTCTGTGTGGCGGGCCCCTCGCGCATAGGCCCTGCCTGGTGCCAACCCCAGGGTCCTGCTCACCCTCCGAGGACCTGCCCCCCCGTGTCCACCTGTTCACACTGCTGGCGCGCCTGCGCCTTGTCCGTCCTCCCCTTTGAAGGACAGGGTCCACACGGACAGGGAGAGCATGCAGAGTGTGTTCCGAGACGCACACAGGTCGCCGCACGCCGGCGGGGACAGGACAGCCCCTGCCGGCCTCAGGACTCTGGGGTCTGCACATGCGCCCCATCGAGGCGGCGGCCCACGGGAGGGTCTGGGGCCTGGCCTGCCGACGCCTCATGTGGCCCTTGTCCACCTCTGAAAGAGGTTGCCTGTGCGGGGCGGGAAGGAGGCAGATGAGGAAGATTCCGGTGACGCAGGCACCAACAGCCACCACCGCAGGCATCCCGGCAGATGGGCGGCTTTCACGGCAGCACAAAAGGGAGCCAGTCTGTTTTATCAAGGAGAATGCAAACCGTTTCAAAGGGTGAGCTTCAGGGTCTGTGCTCATTCAGCTGGTACCCTCCTCTCCTCCTGCCTCTCCCACCTGTTGGGACTTCACACACAAAGGAGAGAGGCGCTCTCAACTGAATGCAAATCGCTGCTTTCAGGACTAGGTCAGCCACCCCCAACTGCCAGCCCGGCACGGGGCCTCCGCAGGGAGCCAGAGCCCCGCGCTCCTCACTTCCGCTCACAAGCCTGCCTATTTTTAGGATCACAGACTAAAAAAATACCAGAAATAACTAAGCCTGTCTACGCAGTGGACAATTCATCTCAAGTTTCCTTGTCAGCTAACTACATTATCGTCACAGGATTACACTCCCACCATCACTCGGCAGGTTCCAACAGGACGCCTACAAGTCACACTCACGGTGAAGCACCCATCACCTGAAGAGACCGGCTACGCTCAGGTTAACTAACCCCTTGGGTTGCAGAGAACCCGCCCCTCGCTTCCTGGCCGCCCCCGTCCTCTCGCCCTCAGGCGGGAGGGCGGTCAGGGTGACACGGGCGCTCGGCTCCCACGCTGGCGCCGCTGGAGGGCGCTCTGGCCCCCGCGAGGCCCCTCCAGGCCGAGCAAAAGGCCTTTCAGGCGAGCTCCACGTTCAGGACGCGCAGGCCTGGGCAGAGAGGAAGCCTCGTGCTAAGGAGCGCGCCTGCTCCACCAGCCCCCTAGCAGCCTGGGGAGCAGAGGGCTGCGATCATCCCTGCGCTTGCACGCGGGTGTGCTTAAGCTAGCACTGTCTGTGGGCCCGCAGGCGTCGCTGCACACTCACTGTGAACAGCACCCGCGGGAAGGCTGGCCGGCTCTGCCGGCTGGGGCGGGGTGCGCAGCACAGGCCGCGGGCGGGAACCGCTCTGAGATCAGGGTCCCCCGGCCGCCTGTGAGGCCAGCGACGTTCGCCACCAGGGCTCCTCCGCTCAGGGTCCCAAGGGGCACGTGGCGGTGGTGTCCCTCTCCGGCTGCAGTGAAGCCTGGGTCTCACAGACAAGTCTCAGTGCGCGGGAGCCCCGTGTGGGGGACACGCCCCCGCCCACCTGCCTCTCCAGGGTTCAGGTGGGGTCCTGCTGCATCAGCACCCTGCCCCCCTTACCCCCGCTTCTCCCAGTGGACAGGGAGCAGCCGTGGGGACCATCAACTGGTCTAGTACACGTGCATGAAGTCTGCAGCCACGTGGACAAGGAGACCAGCTGGTGACCGAGATGGGTGGGAGGCGAGGCGGGTGGCCACAGCAGGCGGGGCATGGCCAGCCCCGGAAACGCCAGGCGCGGCCCCGTGGGGTTCCAGCACCCGCCGCCGCCACTCGACGGCGTGGCCGCGCTGCAGTGCTGCCTGCCGGTCCTGCTTTCCTGAGTCTCTCATCAAGGATTCTGGGGGTGGGCTTCCCTGGTGGCTCAGTGGTAAAGAATGTGCCTGCCTGGAGACATGGGTTTGACCCCTGATCCAGGAAGATCTCACAGGCCGTGGAGCAACTCAGCCTGGGCCCAACTACCGAGCCTGTGCTCAAGAGCCAGTGCTCCGCAAGGAGAGAAGCTGCTGCAGAAGGCTGAGCATCGCAGCCAGAGAAAAGCCCGTGCAGCAACAAAGATGCAGTGCAGCCAAAATGAACAAACAAGCAAAATTAGTTAAAAAAGAATGATCTTGTTTAAAAAAACAACATTCTAGGGTCAATGACAGAGCACCTTCCCCTGTCCCTCCAAGACGGAGCGGAGGAGACACTGGCTGGAACAGATGCCCAGGACCCAGAGGCCCCGACAGGGGCACTTTGTGCCGAGAAAGTCTCCGTGGCGGGCAGATGCCCACCCCCACCAGGTGTCTCAGCTCTCACCTCAAAAGGAGGTGACGCAAAGACTGAGCTAACATCACAGCTCCAGGCAAGAGGGTTTTCAGAGCACAGTAGGGTTTTGTTTAGTGAAGGATGTAGAAGTGACGGGCCTAAGCCAGATCTACACAAACACTGGAAGGACATTTGGCTGCATCCACAGTACCTCTTTTGTTTGTTAAGCCACCTTCATAGAAGGAAAAACAATTATTTTCAAAATCTTAAAAATGTCAGCAGAGAGCTCAAGTTCAACCCAAATCTTTTAGGAAAACAAAGGTGTCCCGACGCTGTGTACAGAGAGGCCCTGCCAAGGGGAGGAGCCCCCGCCCCCTGCAGACCCCCGTCCACTCTGAGCAAGTGGAGGAGGCGACTCAGGAGGCGCTGGGGGCTGGGGCGGGGGCCGGGCTGCAGGCGCTCCTCCAGCTCAGTGACCAGCCCCAAACTCCAGTCAGGGAGCAGGGGCTGTACTGTAACCAGCCGCCTTCTATAAGCCACGCTGCTGTCAAGGATTGGGGTGGAGGGCAGACTAGCCCTGCAGGCTGGACACGGTGTTTGAAAAGGGGTGGGAAGAGGCATCTGATGGGCCCAGGCCAAGGTCTGCGTGTCCCGGGAGGCTCACTAACCCCCCCATTCACAAGAAACTGACTGGGCCTGAAGCAGTGAGAGTGGGAGCAATGACGGTGCTCAGACTGGAACTTGTGGGCGCTGGGCACCCCCGCCCCTGCGGGACGGCCCCTGCAGAAGCAAGGTGCTGGGCGAAGGGGCTGCACCAGCCTCCTCAGCAAGGGCGCGGGCAGTTCTCAGCGCGCTCCTCAGGGACTTCACAGAGATGACGCACGGGAAGGACCCTGGGTCAGTCAGGTGGGAGCTCAGGATCCGGGTGGCAGGTTCCTCTAGCGGAGTGTTCTCGTGTGCAGACAGCCACGGGGGGGGGTCCCTGCACCCCCGCAAGCCTCAGGCCCTCTCCTGCAAGTGCCTGGCACGGTCAGTGGCCCCAAGTCAGGGATCCTCCACCTCTGGGGCTTACGCTGACAGGAGGCCGGGCCTCACGCCCAGAGCTTCTGCTCCACCTGCTTCTGCCTCCAGTCAGAGCTGGTGCTCAGGGAGCCCCCGGCAGTCCGGCTCTCAGGACCCCCTTCCTCCCCCCATCTTTGGAGCCACAGCTGTTTTTCACTCTCAGCCACATCTCCTTCTGTCTCAGGCCTGCTCTTCCTGCCTTCACTTGCAGAATGCCCAACTCGGGCGTGCATGCTAAGTTGTTTCAGTCGTGTCTGACTCTGCGGCCCCAGGGACCACAGACCTCCGGGTTCCTTTGTCCATGGGATTCTCCAGGCAAGACTACTGGAGTGGGCTGCCATGCCCTCCTCCAGGGGATCTTCCCCACCCAGGGACTGAACCCACGTCTCTTACACCTCCTGCACTGGCAGGCAGGTTCTTTACCATGAGTGCCACCTGGGAAGCCCCCAGCTCTCTTGAGATAATCTTATTTAGCCAATAGTTAGGCTAATCACACCACTAGGTAATGGATTTTACTACTAGACTGGCCAAAAAGTGCATTTGGGAACATACAGAGAAATCTGAATGAACTTCTTCGGCAACCAATAGTTTCAGTCTCAAAAATAACTTTCCTTCTGAGTTCAGGGACAGCTTCCAAGGCTCCTTACATGCTGGTTCAACCATGATATGGTTTGCAATATTCAAATCCAATTTACAACTTTTGTATTTCATACATTAAGCTGAAAAAAATCAAAATATGCACAAAACAGGTGATGTCTTGCCAAAACAATGAGCATTAAAATTTATGTATCTGTGTTTCTGCCTCCCAATAACAAAAGAAAACTGAAAAGTCCTTTTATTATTAAAAGTACTTGCTTGATGACAAAGCAAAGGCTTACAGGACACCAATTATGGAGCAGGCCGTCCATTTCATGAAGTCTCTGGCTTCAGTTCTGACCAGAGGCGAAAGTTCAAGAAAACACTAGATCAAAGAACAGACACTTTAGAATCAAGAAGTCCCAATACCTTGAGGCAAGAGAAGCACTAAAGATAATCACACAATCAAGTACAAAAGCCCGATTAAAAAAAAAAAAAGCCCGATTTAGACTTTTTTTTCAAGTTTCATGAGGAATCTGTCTAGATATGAGAAAATCCCAACAGGGCTGGCTGTTAAACTGCAGTTCAGGAAGAGAGCCCAGCGATTTGTTACTCTCTTGCCCTCGGAAATATATAATTAGAGACCAGCTCAGCCTCAGCAAAGTCCTGGCAAACCCTGCTCTTGTCGGGGACAGGCCCCCACTTCAGAGCAATTCGCATTCTCTTCTGAAGCTCAGCCAGCTTGTAGGAAGGCTGCTGCAACACCCTTCAACGGCTACGACTGTGTAATTTAGAGCACGCCAAGAACTTAGTGGCCGATTAGCAACTCACATCCTGATGAGAAAGTGCCAAGCGTCAGTGAAGTGTGGGAACGGGACCAGAAGTTTGGTGGGTGACAGATTGGCCCAAGGCTGCATGTCCACGCACAAGGAACCAACCAATGAAATGCGGGAAGGCCTTTCGCTGCTCCCACAGATAAGTCTCCGCACAGCTGGACCTCTTTGAGTAGCCACCATATATGCTCAGCTCTCTAAACCAAAGGAGAATGAAGAACGACCTACAGGGAAAGCAGCCCGGGAAAGGAACGGGGAGCCTCAAAGAACCGGGATTCCAGGAGCGGGGTGGAGTTACTGAGGACGAGATGAACGTCAGGACACAGCTAGGATAAAGACCTGGGGCGGACGTGGTTACTGAAGCTCTCAGAGACTCAACGAGGGTCTGGAGAGCTGGGACAAATGGGGAAGGCCTCTGTGTCCCCAGCCGAGTGAGGACGGCGGCGGCAGAGGGGTTCCTGTCATCCTAACTTGACAGCCGACTTCCCAGATCTCCATGGGGTGGGGGGAGTCATACGAGGGATGAACCCGAGGTGCAGGCCAGCGGGCGCCGAAGCGGAGTGCCAGGGGAGAGGGAGCTGAGGAGAGAATCCGGGGTCGCAGGCGTCAGGCTAGCGGCCGGGGTCCGGCCCCCGCGCCAGGCGCGCCTCACCTCTCACGTCCGCGGCCAGGGCCCGCCAGGTGGGCGCGTAGCCGATGCAGTGGCCGCACCACGAGGAGTAGAACTGCACAAGCCAGGCGGCCGAGCTGTTGGCGGTGGCCCTGCGCACGCTGCCGCTGTCCAGCACCCACACGGCGTCCTCGCCCGCGCGATACAGTTGCGCCGCGCCGCCCGCGCCCGGCCCCGCCGCTGCCGCCGCCGCCAGCAGCACG
>CM035272.1:3143565-3164670 GCA_020226075.1 Hydropotes inermis | reverse complement strand
TAGCAAATGAAGGTATAGGAAGCTCCGTTAAATGTGAATTTCAGACAAGCAGCGAGGTGTTTTTAAGTCTAAATATGTATCATACCTGAAATGCAAATTTAATGGGACACATTTAGACTAAAAACGCTTCGCTGTTCAACTGAAATTCACATTTTACTGGGCTTCCTGTGTTATATCTGGCAACCCTACCTGGGGCTTCGGTGGGTCTGCAACCCTGACTTTGTTTTTTTTTAATCTGAGATTTTTGACTCTTAGAAAATTTGCAAAACTTACCACACAAACCCTGCGGATGTGTGACAGCTAAACCTGAGAACCTTCACTACTGATTGCCCTGCAAACCTAGGAAAGAAAGCTTCCTACGATTTGTTTACTTAATTTAATGGGAGACCTGTTTTTTCTATTGCTATTCCTAATTGTTTTGTGCATATCAGATTTTCTCTGAACCGTGTGACCGAAAACAGAAAAGAAAGGAAGTGGACCGCAGAACGGACATGAGTCAGCATCCATCTTCCATGGGCCTGGAAGTTCAGATTCCCGTGTTCCAGGCCACCTCGCTATCATAGGGGATCAACAGTTAAATATGTACATGCTACGATTTGAACACAAACTACTTTATAGCCATGCAGTCATCCCCCTCCTCTTTGCATTGTGGGATGCTGCATAAGATTTTGTCTGAAAAGGGTTTTGTTGTTTATGTTTCGAAGGTTAGAAACCCCTGGTTAAGGGGATCCAAACTAGAGCCCCCTGTTGCAGGCACGTGTGCCCCCTCCTTCTTCACTAACACTTGCCGGGCTTCTGCTACACGCCAACCCCTGGACACAAAGCCAAGCCCATGTGTCACTGGGCCAGGAGAGAGACCCAAAACAAACAAGCCTGTGAGGTGGAGATAAGTGCTATAAAAAGAGTAGAGTAGGGCGGGGCTGCTGTATTGGGGGGGGGGGTGTCAGGAAGTCCTCTCAGAGAGGGAGACTGTGGGTGAAAGAGGTAAGAAGAGAGGCTAGCAGCCCAGGCAGAGGGCTGCACGGGCAAAGGCCCTGAGGGAGAAGGGGCGAGTGTGCTGGAAGGGCAGCGAGTGGAGGGGGGCGTAGGGCTGGAGAAGCAGCTGAGAGCAGGACCCCACAAGGCCTCCCCAGAGGAGGGCCCTGGCCTCAAATGCAAAGGTGGTCAAGTGAGGATTTTGAGCAGGGTTGTACGGTTCCGCCCTTCTGACTGCTGGCGAGAAGGGGTGAGAGGGGAAGCCCCCCGAGAGGCTGTTGCAGCCCTCCAAGACATGGTGGGGCTCCACCAAGAGGCAGGCGGCAGTGCTGGTGGTAAGGGTGGGACTTGGCACACATGTGAAGGTGGGACAGGTGGTGGATTCAATCCAGGGTATGCGACAGAGAGGTCACACCTGCTGCAGGGCTTTGGCCAGAGCAGCTGGAAGAATGCAGCCACCCTTGGCTGAGATGAAAGACTGCAGGGGAGGCGCTGGGAGAGCAATGCAGGGCTGAGAGTAGAGGTCAAAGTGCGCCTGGACCTGCTGAGTTCTGCAGACCTTGGCACCAGCTGCGGTTGGCACCAGGCCCCTGGTTGGCTGTGTGAGAATGGGGCTCAGACGATAAGTGGGGGCTGGTGAGGTCCCCATGGGAGGCAGTGAGGACTGGAGAAGTCTGGCCACACGCTGAGCCCCGGGCCTCCAGATGCAGGGCTGAGGTGAGGAGGGGACGGGAGGGAGCAGCAGTGAGGCGGGAGGGCAGTGGGAGAAGGTGGAAGGACACGCAGAGATCAAGACCGAGAATCCAGGATGGGAAGGACGCGGCAAGTGGACCTGGTCTGGTTAGGGTGTGGTTGGCACCCTGGCAGCCCCGGCTTCTTTCTCCCTGTCCTCCCTCCCAAACCACTGACCACAGGCATGACCACAAGTCACATGGTGATTATTGGGCAGATAGACCAGGATCTGGTCACACGGTTGGCAAAGGCGGTCAAGGCTGGGCTGTCTGGAGGGAGTCTAGGGTCGCCTGTACATCTGCTTCCCTCTGCAGGAGGGACTCAGCTTCTGAACACTGTGTCCATCTGCTCAGGCTGCCACAAGAGAACACCGCAGGCCAGGTGGCTTAAACCACAGATGGGCGTCTATTAATGTCTCTTACAGGCTGGATGTCCGAGATCAGGGGCGGGCATGGTCAGTTTCTGGTGAGGACTCAATTCCTGGCTTGCAGACGGCCGGCTGCTTCTCGCCTGTGCTCACCTGGCCCTTCCTCTGTGCTGCCCGTGGAGATAGAGGGAGGGGTCTTCACGGTCTCGTCTTGTAAGGTCACTGACCCCATCGTGGGGGCCCTACCCTCGTGACCCCATCAAACCCTGATCACCTCCTGAAGGTATCTCCTAATGCCATCCCGTCGGGGCTTAGGACTTCGGTGGTGGGGGGTGGGGAACACAGTTCAGACCTTGTCGTCATTTAGTCGCTAAGTCTTGTCCAACTCTGCAACCCCATGGATTGCAGCACACTAGGCTTCCCTGTCCTTCACAATCTCCCGGAGTTTGCTCAAACTCATGTCCATTGCGTCGATGATGCCATCCAGTTCAGGCCTTAGCAGACACTCAAAGTCCCCTGGAAGGACCGTGACCCTTCCCAGCCCCAGGTGTAAGCCCTACTGCCACTGACAGCTCTTGCTCTAGGGCTTTTGTGTTCCCCGTCCAGGTACTGAGGAGGGTGAGGGAGGGTCTCTGGGACCCCAGCTGTCTGAGGCAGCCAGTGGGCCTATGTGCTGCCTTAGCCCAGCACTGGGAGGCTGACCTTGAAAACAACACCAGTGTCTCCAATCCGCAGCACACGATTGGTTTAATGAAAAGTTCTTAGGAAAAGCACGCCTCAGTTGCAAAGTGCAGCCACATGCAGAAGCATTCAGATGAGGTGGTGGGTTGTGTCTGAGAACTGTAACACTGGCTTCCACGGATTAGCCAGGCCCCACTTCCCTGCTTGAAGCCGGGTGCCCCCACCCGACACCCTCCTCAATCCGCCCCTCCTCCCAGCAGGAGAGGCACCTGCTCTCAGGACACTGAGACCCACCTGGGCAATTGTCTGTGCTGCCAGGCGGTCATCAGGTACCAGAGGCAAGTCTCAGATTTGTGAGATGCACGCTGATTTCAAAGGGAGTAAAATGTCGGGAAGTTTTGCATCTTAAATGAAATGAGGTATTGGTATTCCTGTTGACGGGGCTTCCCAGGTGGCGCTAGTGGTAAAGAACCCACCTGTAAATGCAGGGGACATAAGAGACACAGGTTTGATCCCTGGGTCGGGGAGATCCCCTGAAGGAAGGCATGGCAACCCACTCCAGTATTCTTGCCTGGAGAATCTCATGGATAGAGGAGCTTGGCGGACTACAGTCTATGGGGTCGCGAAGAGTCAGACATGACTGAAGTGACTTTGCACGCACGTACATTCTTGTTTACAGAGGGGAAATCTGGGCTTCGGAGGGCCCAGAGCAGTGGTTAAGGACCCATGGAATGTATGTGGCAGAGGGACCTCTGTCGGGTGCCTCCGACACCTGGGAGGGGCTGTTCTCATGCCCCTGTCCGGGACAAAGGCAGAACTCTCATCCCCCTGCCCCGAGTCTCCCCCATGGTAGTCATCCCGTCATGCTGGCTGGCGTCCAGCTGGATGGCTGTGGGCCCGGGAGGTCAGGGCCGGCTGTCCCTTCTCCAAGCCCCGCCTCATGGGGCAGCTTCTGCACAAGGGTGGGAGACGAAGGGGCAGGCGAACTCCACTGCAGCTCGGCCCCGGAGTGGGTGCCGCCTCCACACCCCTCAGCTGGCATCTGGTTTCAGGCTCAGCTGGTTGAGGACACCAGCCGTTCTCCAGCAAATTTACAGGAGGATTGTTCCTGAGTGCTTGCCACGTGCCGGGGACGGAGCCTGGCAGGGACAGGCCTCTGTGTCCTCACAATGACGCCACAAAGAGGGCAGGGGCTGTAGTCATGGAGGCACGGGGGTGGGCATCCCTGCCACAACCAAAGGCGCAGATGGAGCTGGCCCCAGCGTTGTTAAATGTCCACGTCACCTGAACGGACACGGCCGAGGGGAAGCCCCGTAACCCGCTGCAGGTGAGCGGCAGGACGGGTGGGGGTGCCCAGGGAGCCCCCAAGGGGGGCTGGGGCGCCGGCTGCACGCGTGACTGCCCTGCTCCTCAGCCTGCAGCCACGTGTTGCAAGCACTTCTACTCCTCGCTGTGCTCGGCGGGCGTTGAGAGACGGGGCTGGGGGGAAGGGGGCCGCTGGGGGGGCCCGAGGCAGACGAGCAGGCTGGCAGTCGGTAGCTGGGGTGGGGTGGGTGGCTAGGACATGGGGCGGGGGACAGACGTGGGACCTGCAGACCCTCTGGAACCTCTTGCTGCAGGGGAGCCAGTGTTGAGATGCCGCTTGTCGAGCCCTCACAGGACAGCCTTGTCCCTCAGATGCAGGCGAACCTGACCCGGTGCCCCCAGCTCCCTCGGAGGGCCAGCGCGCTCACCGTCCGCCCTGCGGGAGCCAGGCGCCTCCACACGGGGGCGGGGAGGGCACCCTCTAACAGGAGCCGCGTGCTCCTGCGGGGGTGCGGCCTCCCCAGCTGCTGCCGTGGCCTTCGTCTGTATTTTATGGTGTGGCTGTTAGGGCTGCGCAGGGCCAGCCTTTATGAAGGACTCATAAAGCTCATCTGGCGGTTGGAGTTTAAGGCGCTGGGGCATTTGCCGCAGGAGGGAACGGCTGAGCGGGGAGGCTGATGGAGACAGATCACGGGAAAATTCCGTGTGGGGTTTAACGGAGAAATAATCATTTTCTATGAAAGATAATGACTTCTCTGGAGGCTGGTATCAAGATTTATTGGCCCAAGAGGTTACAGGGATTGGAGCCAAGGCGAGCACGGTGAGACCTTGGAGGGAGCAATCTTGAAATTGAAGTCTCGCTTCGGGTCAATATATCTGAATGCCACAGCCCTCAGCTCCACATACGTAACATCGGTGGAGATTAAGCACGTCTGATAGCTTCGGTGGACAGTCTTCCTTCTCTGGCCAGTCACTGGATAACCCCAGGCTCCCTGGATCCAGCTCTCATGGGAAGGCGAAGGCCAGGGTCTTCATACAAGTCCTCCTTGACCAGACATCCTTCAAGGGTGAGGGGCCACGGAGCCACAAAGTGACTCCAGGGACAACACGTGCATGCTGGGCACCCAGGAGGCCCCAAGTCCAGCTGCGGGCATGGCCATATGCCTGGTGCCCAGCTACCAGCCCCTGCCCGCAGCGGCCAGACCCAAGACTATCGAATCTGAGGCAAATCTGCCGGGTTTCAATGTGGGAGATTTATGACCGAACGTGATGTGTGTAAAATACATAATTCCTCTCACACGGCCTCGTAAATCCAAAAGGGTCAGTGATAAATAGAAAAAAGAAATAAAAAATCACAGACTAATTTGTTCAGAAAACTAAGGGAAAATCAATAAGAAAGCTGTAGCTCAAAATTTGTCCTGAAATTGTGTAGGTGGAGAATGCACACACATTTCCCCCCAGTGGGCCCAAAACTCTTCTGGGCTCTCAGGCGGGCTTGGGAAGATCGGGTGTGAAGTCAACATGGGTTGTTGTGACTGCTGCTCCCCAGGACCATGATCCCGTCCTGCATGTGCTGGGGTGTGGTGCGGGCTGGGCCGGTGAGCTTGTCTCTCCGAGTGGCTGCCCCAGAGGCTGGAGCCTGGAGACGACGGTAGGCGGTTCCTGCTTTGGCCTGCAGGGTTCTACAGGTCTGAGAGGCAGCACCGGGAGGCTTTGCCAGGCCAGCTTTGGAGATGCCGCCCACTCTAAATGACAAATACTGGAAAGTCTGGGTCTCTTCCCCCGGGTCCTATAAATGCTAAGTGAATGAGTTCCTTCCTAAAGTGGAGTGAGGGCTGCAGGAGAGGCGTTCTTGTCATTCTGACTTGACAGCTGACTTCCCAGGACCTCACGGGGCTCATATCCTGGATCAGCACCAGGACATCGATGTCCCTTAGGCCAACATGCCGCTGACTGCTTGACTCTGGGCTCCCTGTCAAGCAGGTATTTTCCAATTTGAGAACTGGAAATGGCTGGACAGATGCTATAGTTGATGCAGGTAGACAACTGATAGATGATATAAATGATAGATGATGGATAGACAATAAATAGATGATAGGTAGATAAGTGACGTGTGTGTGTTATAGTCACGTCTCTTTGTGACCCCATGGACTATAGCTTGACAGGGTCCTCTGACCTTGGGATTTCTCAGGCAGGAATGCTGGAGTGGGTTGCTATGTCCTCCTCCAGAGGATCTTCCAAGGATTGAACCCGGGTCTCCCGCGTCTCCTGCAGTGGCAGGCAGGTTCTTTACCACCTGGGAAGCCCATATGGATAACTGATGGATGGTTTAGATGACAGGCGGGGAGAGAGACTGCCGTAGGACACGGAGAGTGACTTCTGAGAGATCAAGCACAGCGCGAGCCTTATCTCAAGAAATCCTAACCACGTCAGAAGTTTAGAAGTCGATCTGAAAGCTGCTTCCTTTTATTCATTTAATTTTCGGCCACGCTGTGTGACATGTGGGATCTCAGTGCCCTGACCAGGGATTGAACCCACCCCGCGCCCCCGCCCCGGTAGTGGACGCGCAGAGCCCTAACCACTGGACCACCAGGGAAGTCACTGCTTCCTTTTATGAAGGAGCTGATTGTTGGGCTCACTGAAAAGCTGCTTCTCCTCCAAGTGCACAGACGACAATTCAGGAAAGACTGACAGTATTGAAACGAGCCAGCCCCATGAGGACAGGAACGGCGCAGGGGCATTGAGAAGACAGTTGGTTTCCAGTGAATTCCCCGGAGCACCAGCTCAGAGGTGCTCTCGCATCAGAACCAACACACACACGATGCAGCCTTCTGCTCCTCCTGGGGAAGGCGGGGTGGCTGCAGACAAGGCTCGGGAACCGACGACAGGACGCGGGGGGGCGGGCTGAACCAGCCTGTGCCCTGGCGATGGCGCTTCCGTGTGGCTCTGGGGGGCAAGGGGGCCGCAGGGACCCCTCAGAGCCCATCAGCGGCTCGTGGGGCAGCTGCGGGGAGAGGTCAGCGCTGCAGTGGCCTATCCTTCAGCCCCTGAAGGTCAGCTGCCCTGGTCTCAGCCCAAAGTGGCTCGAGGGCTCCCTGCCCAGCCTACCGAGACCCACGTTCCTGCGGGCCCGCGTCCGGCGGCCTCGCCCGGTCCTCCCGTCTCAGCCTCTCCCCACTTCCTTCCCACGGGAAACCCTCCTGCTGCTTGACTTGGCATCAACTTCCTGGACGCCCGCCTGAGTCTGGTGCTGAGGGGGACAGGCTCGCTCGCGAGCGGACACCTGCGAGGCCATCCCTGCAGGAGCCCACACGCCACCCACCGCCTCTGGAACCCATGGGGGCCCTTGCTGCGTCTAGGCGGGACCATTAGATGGCCAGCCCGGCAAGGGGCATTCAGTTCTTCCGGGAGGCGTCCTGAGCACCCTCAGGGAGGTGGGGGTCCACTCCAGCCCAGAGGCCGGGCGGAGGGTGACCTGGCTGCCGGTGAAATGAACTTCTCCCCGAGCTGCCGCCTCCTCTGATCTGCACAAGGGGACGCACACAGACCTCCCAGCCCGGAGTCACCAGCTGGACGCCGTGGAGGCACCAGGTTTATCCTTCACAAATCAGAGGCAGGCAAACACCCCCACCGACGGTTTCCTAACGAGGCAAATCCGAGAGGGTGTGTCAGTGCAGACTTAACCCCCAGCCTCAGCATCTGGCCTCCCCAACCCCCCAAAGCTGCGCTCTCATCCTCTCGGCCCCTCCTGAGGTCCACGGCAACCCATCCTGACACGTGGTCTCTAGGTGCAACCCTGGGGGGCTGCTCCCAGCCCCTCTCCTTGGGACCGTCTCCTTCCAGTAGGTGACCTCCTCACCTTTTCTTGGCTGGCCAGCTCTGCATGCGTCCCACACACCCTCTGACCGTAACCTCTGGGTCAGAGCCAATTTGCAGTTGACATCCACTCGATGGCCCTGTATCAGCCAGCCGCCCACAGGTGGCCCCACCCAGGGCAAGTCCAGACTTCCTGATGCCCCCGGCACGCTCACACACACGCACATGCTAACACACAGCCACATCGCAACGTGTCCCGGACCTTGCTGAGACTAGGAGGCCTCGTTCGATGGCCAGCCAGGCAGGGGGCTCTCACAGACAGCGTCTGTGTCCCCACAGCCCCCCGCCACCGCCCCGCCTTCTCAGAAGTCCAGCCTTCCCCACGACCGCCCAGTGGCCGCCGTGTGAGCCCGCGTGCCCCTGCCGGGCCCCTCTGCCGCCGGGCTGCCTGCTGGGGCCGCCTCCGAGAGCACGGCCAGGGCGTCCCTCAGGGTCCTGCTGCCGAGCTGGGCAGACAGCAGGCCCACCACCTCCGCTCTCTCCACGCCCGGGAGGTCAGCGTGCGGTCCGGCACCCAGAGCCGGAGCAGGGTCTCCCTGCCCAGAGCCAGGCAGCCCTGGGTCCCCAGCCGCCAGACTCCCCACAGACACACAGGTCACTCCAGACAGGGTCAGGGGCTGTGCTGACAGCACTGGGAGCCACCCCGGGGCATCCCCTGCTCCCCAACAGCAGGGAGACCCCAAGCTGCCTGGTTCAGACAACTGGCTGTCCGTGGCCTGGTCCCTCCCAACAGAACCTGATTCACCTAGTACTTCCCCAAGGCTTCTGCCCTGTCCTGCCACCCCCAGGCAGAGCCCGGCCTCCTCCTGGGGCCCTGGGGACGGTGACTCAGACAGACCCTCCCCAGACAAGGAGGACCACTCTCCCATAATGAGGGAGGCAGCTTCCCTTGGGGTGTCCAGTGAGCCCCCAGGACACACAGCATCTTCAGGCGGGGTAGGGAAGTCTTCTGAGTGGAGGCTGGCAGGGTCAGCCTCCCCATCTGCTGGGAGGATGGGAGGCAGAGAAGGGAGGCAAGTGTCCCTCTGGATGGAGGGCGGGAAGTCCAAGCTGCTGTGGGACAGGGCCTCGTCCCCTGGGGACAAGATCTCAGGCAAGATGCCGCCGGCCAGAGGAGTGCAGGCTTCCTTCAGGACAGGGGGGGCTCTGCTTCCCCCGCACCCAGGGGCCCAGCTCTCAGCTGTCTGGGCTGCCTGCCCACCGGGGTCCCCAGGAAGAGCCCCTGGCATCAAGAGGACCTCAGGCTCAGAGGAGGTCCGTAGAGGTTTCCCATCAGTGGAAGAGCCCCGGGGCCCCTCTGGGCAGCCACCCGAGGCCTGCGGGGGCACCGTTTCTCCTCTTTGGCCAAACTCAGAGACCGAGGTCCCGGAGGGGAAGGAAAGAGTCAAGTGTAAATCACCCGAGGAAGAGGTTTGGGCGGGGAGCCTTGCTCCTGCAGCCTCCCGGGACCGCCGCTGAGCTCTTCCTGTGTCTGATCCACTGGTCGGGCTCTCACTGGTTCCAGAATCTTCCCACCCCTTCCCTGGGCCCAGGAAGGGAGGCAGGGCAAGGGGCACCCCAGCCCGTTCCAAGTGGGATGCATGTCCTACAGGCGAGCAGCGCTCTGGGGCTGGCCCGGCACCGGCGCCAGGGTCCCATGGGCTCTCCTGGCCCCAGACCTCGCTGGACAACTCGGACTGCTCCAACCCTGACTGCAGAGACTGGGAAACGGGGAGACCCCCTGCCAGAGCCAGGCCACCCACCCCAGTGCCAGAGCTGTGCCCAGAAAGGGCCTCAGTGTCCTCCAGTCCCTCCCAGGTCTCCGGCCCTCCACCCCGGTGGAACCCCCAGGAGTCCAGAGCAGGGAGCCCCCCAGCCCAGCTGAGGTCTGTGTCCGGAGTGCCCCTGGCTTCCCCATCTGAAAGGGAGGTGGGGCTCTCGGAAAGCTGGACCAGGATGGCGGATGCTTTCTGAAACTCCTGGAGGGAAGGGCAGGATGGGAGGCTCGCCGAGGAGGCGGCAGTGGACCGTGGAGAAGACGCCTCTGAGCAGGCTCTGGAGGTGGACTCGGAGCTCAGGTCCCAAGGGGCCGTGAGCCGGGACGGGGGGCCACCCTCGTGCGGGGCTGGGGGTGCCGCCACTTCAGCTGCTGCAGAGAAAGGAGAGTTTAGGGATGATGTCACCACCTTTACGCTGAGGATGTTCTGCCAACCCTGGGAAGGACACAGCCCATATCCCATGGCCCCCAAGCTGGTGGATCAAAAGCAGAAGACCCCAGGCGCAGACAGAGTGCCCAGGTGGTGGGGAGGGCAGGGGCCGTGGGAGTGGGCTGGCTCTGACTGGAAAGCTGGTCCATTACCTGGGGACTGGTCCTCACTCAAGAGTGGGGCCCTTGAAGGGGTGGGGGTGTCACCAGGAGACAGGGTCGGCGGGACAGCTTCCAGGCAGGAGAAAGGGGTGTGAAGTTTCTCCTGCTGACAGGTCTCTACCCTGCAAGCACAGCATGAAGTCTTGGGGTGCCCCCAGAGGGAGCCCCATCTTCCAGCCTCCCCCCTCGGGCCCACAGTCTCCTCCGCAGGGGGCCTTCAGCCACTGCAGATGCTTAAAACACCTGCCTGCCAGCTGTCTGTCCCCCAGTGGAAGTGACCATCAGAGGCCAGGGCTCCATCAGCGGGTCTACAGGGGCTTCTGGCCTCGGTCCCCCCTGATCAGGCAGCTGGGAGTCACCATCAGAGAGAGCCAGAGGCTGCGTTCCCTCAAGGGACCCCTACAGCTGCCCCCACCCAGTATCCTGGGCCGACACACCAGGGGGCGTCTTTGTTTCCTAAGCGGTGGGGTCAGACTCAAGAGGGCATGCGGGTGGGCTGGGGTGCATAGCGGCCCCAGCCCAGCATGAAGGGCACCAGGAGCGGGTGAGTGTCCCCCAGCAAGAGGGCAGGATGCTCTGGCCAAACTGTCTCCAGGCCCCAGGCCCCCCCCCAAGCCCGAGCCGCCCTCCAGGCCCCCCACACCTCTGCTCCCCTGAGCAGCTCTGAGCAGCCTCCACAGCGGCAGGCCCCTCCATGGGGCTGCCGGCAAAGTCCAGCCCCGGTTCCGACCCCGCGGGACTCCCGCCGCCTTCAGCCACCTGCTGGAAACACCATGGAGAGATGCCACGGTCAGGGTGGGGCCACCCCTGCTGGACCTCAGGCCGTGTCCCTTAGCTGTGGACAGAGCCGCTGTGTTCTTGTGACTACTGTAAGGAACAAAGGCCGTCCCCCAAAGAGGGCCACAAAGACCCGCCTATCAGACGTCCCTCCTCCCAGTGGGCTCCAAAGACCTGTTAGCAGACAAGATTCCCCTGAGAAGGCTCAGAGATCCCACCCATCAACAGCCTGCATCTGATGGACGAGGGGCACCCACACCAAAGCCACACAGGAGGGCCCCCACCCGGCCCGCAGAGAGCACAGGGCCAGGCCCAGACTCACACGGGCTTCCTGGGGGCCGTGGGGAAGCCCTGCGCTCAGGGAGGGTCGACTCTGGCCTTGGAAGTGTGATGCTGGGCTTCCCGTCAGAGCCCGGGTCTTTTCCTCCGCCGGCCGGGGGCTGGGGCCGGTCTGGGGGTCTCCTAGGGGGCACAGAGACCATGAGCGCTGACGGGCACAGAAGGCAGAGGATGCAGCGGGCACAGGGTCCCGGGACACTGAAGCCACGTGCAAACAGCCTCTGCGTCCCAAACAGCCACCACACCTGCTTGTGTTTGGTTAGAGTGAGGACAGAAAAATACAAGTTTAGCTACTCCTAAAATTACCCTCTTGTTGGACAGTTACAGATGTGAAGACTCAGGAGAAACTTTAGAGACAGCATTTACTATGTAGATTTAAAAGCCCTCTTTATGGTGGTTTTTGGGGGCGCTTGCAGACCCTCTGCACAGCTGCTCTTTCCCTCTGCGTCCACTCTTCCAGGGCTGGGCCGGGGGGCTGGGCCGGGGGGCTGGGCCGGGGGAGGGAGGGAGGAGGTGTGGGGATGTGTCAAGGTCACCACCGCACAGCCGGAAGTGGGGGCAGGGGGCTGCAGTGGGGTCTCCGCCAAGAAGCCCCAGGGACTTACCATCTTCCTACACGTCCAGTCCACGCTGGGACCCAGCAGGGACAGCAAGGCCCTGGGGTCCATGTCGGTCCCAAGGCCACAGGCCCGAGGGGACCAGAGCTCTTTGGCTAAAGCTTAGGTTTGTGGAAGCTCCACCAACGGGAATGCCTCCCTTTTGCCCGAGGCCCACGGCGAAGGCCACACTTGTCACTGCTGTCTAGTCACTCAGCAGTGTTTGACTCCCTGCGGCCCCATGGCCTGTAGCCCCCCCCGGCTCCTCTGTCCATGGGATTCCCCAGGCAAGAATACTGGAGCGGGTTGCCATTCCCTTCTCCAGGGGATCTTCCTGACCCAAGGGTTAAACTTGCGTCTCCTGCTTGGCAGGTGGATTCTTCACCACTGAGCCACCTGGGAAGCCGCAAGGGCAAGGTGCTGTGGGTCGAGCTGAAGGCCTGTGACGGGGAGTCACCCAGGGAGCCCTGGCAGGCTCAGTGCCAGGTCAGACAGAGCCAGCGCCAGTCCTGGACCTCCACCACGAGCTCTTCAGGCGGTCCAATGCCCCAGGGCAGTTCCAGCCTCCTCCCATCTGCCCTGATCTGTCCTGAGGACGCTCTCCCAGGCCAGACCACCGGGAGCCCCCAGGCACACACACTGGCTGGTCTGAACAACTTCTCTGCTGCTCCCGAGGGTGGCTGTTGAGAGGGGCTTCTAAGCCCAAAACGTGGACTCAGCCCTGAGAGGTGAACTCCAAGGTGGCACCAGAGCATTGAGACAAGGCGGGGCCCCGGGACGCCCCACCCTGGACTGTCCAGCCTGCTGTCCCCAACGCACCACTGGGGGTCCCCGGAGCTGTGAATGAGTCTGCTCCACCCTGGGAATCAGTGCGTGCAAAAAGCTCTCTTTAGCTAAGAAGACACTTCCGGCACACCCGTTCCCACGTCACTAAGGGTCCGGACCAGATAAACCAAGTTGGGTCCACCACAGGCAGAGCAGGCTAGCGTTTCCCTTCCAGCAGAAAAGGGGCCACGTCACCCCAAGAGGCACAGAGCCTGTGTCAGGCTTCAGGTGGTCTCCCCAGGGCCTCCCTGTCCTTGTCTGGGGGCTGGCACCGCCTGGGGGGGGACACGCCCAGTTGGGGGAGCTCTGGCAAGGCTCACGCATGGGAGGACTTACCCGGGGGTGGCTCCTTCACCGGCAGGAACCGGATCTGAGCAGCAGGAAGGCTGCCCTCCACGTCGTCCGCCTGTGTATACAAGGGGGTCGGGAGACGGCCATCCAGCAGGAGCCGCCTGCGGGGAGGGCGCTGAGGACCACCCGTCAGGACGGGAACCGAGCCCGGGGCCCCACCAAGATCAGGCGCAGGTGGGCCGAACAGGGGAGGGTCCCCCCAAGTGGGCAAAGAGGTGAAAGGGCTTTCTGGGGGCGTGCGTACAGGGAAGGCTGGGCTGGGTGGCCGTCCTGTGTCCAGGGAGGTCGCCCGCGGACGGCCCGGCGGAGGGGCGTCAGGCTGCCCCCTTGGCTCTGAAAGACACAAACCCGTACGCGGTGGCTTCCTCCAGCCTCTGGCAGAGCCCGCCAGAACTGGGAGAGGGGGCAGGGGCTGGGGGGAGCCCTCAGTGCTCGAGGGGACCCCCAAGAACCTGTGGAGAGCCCTCAGTGCTCGAGGGGAGGCCCAAGAACCTGGGGAGAGCCCTCAGTACTCGAGGGGAGGCCCCAAGAACCGGGGGAGAGCCTTCAGTGCTTGAGGGGAGGCCCCAGAACCTGGGGAGAGTCCTCAGTACTCGAGGGGAGGCCCCAAGAACCTGTGGAGAGCCCTCAGTGCTCAAGGGGACCCCTAAGAACCTGGGGAGAGCCCTCAGTACTCGAGGGGAGGCCCCAAGAACCTGGGGAGAGCCCTCAGTGCTCGAGGGGACACCCACGAACCTATGGAGAGCCCTCAGTGCTCGAGGGGACCCCCAAGAACCTGGGGAGAGCCCTCAGTACTCAAGGGGAGCCCCAAGAACCTGGGGAGAGTCCTCAGTACTCGAGGGGAGGCCCCAGAACCTGGGGAGAGCCCTCAGTACTCAAGGGGAGCCCCAAGAACCTGGGGAGAGTCCTCAGTACTCAGGGGGAGCCCCAAGAACCTGGGGAGAGCCCTCAGTACTCAAGGGGAGCCCCAAGAACCTGGGGAGAGCCCTCCAGAGCATGGGGGAAACCCCGGACCTGCAGAGCAAGCAGAGCTGGTCTCCCAGGAAGGCTCTCACAGACGCTCCAGTCCTCCTGCCCCTCCGTCTTCAGAAACCAGTCCCACAAGCGCCCAGGCCGCCCTGTTCCTGGGACCCCAGGCCGCACTCCTGACCCCTCCTCGCCTTCCTCTCCTTGGCTTGCCCAGCGGGTCTGTTTGCACAGGCCCCTCAGCATTCCTCCCTGTGCTTTCCAGACGGTGTTCCAGGGCACCCTGGGGTTCTGAGACATTCCCCAGGGTGACCCTGGGGGCTGGAGAAGCTCAGTGAGCAGGGTCTCCGAGCCCCCCTGCAACTCACCCCCACGCCCCCTCTTGTCTGCTTACGGAACCTCCTCTACATTACAGTCACTGCCTGGAGAGTGCAGGGAAATCGGCAAACCTGTGTCAGCAGGGATGCGGTTTTTGCTAAGAGCAGGGCTTCCAGTCACAGGGCTTTTTAGGGGACGGGGTGGAGGGCAGGCTGTCCCTTTAAGAGGCAGGTCCAAGTCTTAACCCTCAGCGCCTGCAAACCCTTATGTGAAACTAGGGTCTTTGCAGATGCAAACACACCACAAGTCAAGGAGGCCTGGAGGCCCCCCGAAACTAGAAAAGGCGGGGAGCGCCTTCTGCCTACACCTGGATTTCAGGCTTGTGGCCTCCAGAACTGAGACAGGAAGTTTCTGTCCTTTTAAGCCACCGATGTTGGGTAATTTCCAGAGCACAGGCCCCTCACTGCACAGAGGGGCAGGGGAGGAGCTGGATGGGGCGCCCTGCTAGGCAGGGGGGCCACACCAGATGCTCTAGGGCCTCCCTGGGGTGTCTGTGGGCTGGGGGGGTACAGCACGGGAGATGGGGACAGCCTGGGGGCACGTCTACCTCCCTGTCTGGACAGGTCCCCTGCCTGGAGGCCTGAGTGACCCAAGAGCCTGCCCAGCCCTGAGCCTGGGGCAGGCCTGGCGGGCCCCTGCTCCCACCCTTGGTGGAGGCAGCGTCACGAACATCTGGACTCAGTTGGGCAGCATGTCCTGGGGTGTTCTTGGGCAGGTCTGAGGTTCTGGGGACCAGCCTGGCGACCGTCCACAGCTCAGCTGGCTGCTCTGAGATGTCACATCGCCAGGAGGAGGAGCAGCTGCTCTGGGTGGCCTCCCCCACCCCGGCCAGCCCCCACCGTCTGGAAAGGCAGCCCTCCTGAGCGCCCAGACACAGGGACAGGGAGGCCGGGTCGTCCCGAGCACACAGCTCCAGCCAGGCCCAGCGGGATGTAGGCCTGTCTGACCCTGAGCCAACCGCAAGCCCGAAGCGGGCATGAGTTGCCGGGGCCCCCGAGGGGGTGGCATCTGTCCTCAGCTGCCACCGCTGCCGCCCCGCCTGGTTACCTTGGCCCGTGTGGCCGTGGCTCTCCGGGGGTTGGCCTCCGGCATCAGGTCGGCCAGCCGCTGCGGGTGCGTCTTCGTCCCACGCCAGCCTCGGAGGCTGCGGGTGACCGTCCGCAGCCGAAGCTGCCAGAGGGGGTGTCTCGTCCTGCAGCTCGCCGAGTCGGCTGCAAAGCAGTGCAGGGTGGGCTGGGGTGACTGCTCACCCGGCTGCCCCCACTCCCAGGTGGCCAGCCCTGACCAGAACATTCCACCAGTGGAACAGCACCTCACATCCTGGGGACAGCTGCGTGCAGTGGCCAAGTGGTCAGCACCGGGAGAAGGAAGACGGGCCCTGGCCCCTCCCTGCCCGGCAGCTTCTCGAGTAGCACCCCTAAATGGGACCACTGCTGGGGGTGGCAGGGGACGTGCGGGGAGGGAGACTCTGTCTGTGCCCCTGTTCCCTCAGGACCTCTGCATGGGGCCTGACCCCCCAGCCCGAGGGCAGCACTCAACGTGCCCGGGTCCCACCTGAGCTCCAGGCACGCGGACGGCAGGAAAAGCGCCCCACCGTGGCCCCAAGGTGGGGGGCTGGAAACAGGACTGCCAGGTTTCCTGGTTCCTTCTGGGTTTAAGGTCATGCCCACGGGGAGCCTTGTTCTAGAACATTCCCCCGATCTCAGGTGCAGCAGGGCGTTCCTTCCGTTCCCTTTCTTCCCAGGCACGCACTGCAACTGGACACAGCTTGCTGTTCCCCCAGGGCGGCCCTGAGTGTCCCCCTCCCTGGGACTGGCACCCATGGCAAGGTGTGGACTGAGGAGCGGGGTCAGAGGGCCGTCGTAGCCGAGAAACTGGGTCTTGGGCTTTGGAAGGAGACGTCTGGGGGGGGGGGGGCGGTGGGGGGGGGGGGGGGGGGCTGGAGTTCTGACCTGCGGGGCAGGAAGTAGCAGGCACCTGTCCGCACCAGCGTGTCCAGATGCAGGGCCCGGCCAGCCCTGGGGGAAGGATGCAGAGGACTGGAAGGGGCTGGCCAGAACCTGGCCGAACTGAACCGGAATGGGAGGCCCCGCCCCCCCCGCCTCCTTAAAGAGGTACCGTCCCTTCCCCAGCCCTCCCCAGTGCACACAGGGTCTCAGGCCGGAGCCCCCAGCCCTGGCAGCGAGGGCCCCCACAGGCCCTGGATCAGGGATGCGTCCCAGCCCTGAGCAGCTCAGCGGAGCGCTGAGGGAACAAAAGTACGAAGCAGTCTGTCCAGGTGGCAGGGCCTCCCGGGGAGGTTCCAGGCCTCTGAAGCCTCCCTCATAGACACACCGCTCTTCTCTGGTTTCTGACTTGCATCACTTTTGTGATAAGGAGCCTCGTGCCCAGCCAGGACCTCGACTCCAGGACACACCCCCCACCCTCGGGGCGAGCAGCCAGCCCCAGTGCCATAAACAAACTCCTGGTACCAAGAGGGTCCGGTCTGGTCAGCCAAGAAGCCTGTCAGAGATTCCTGGGCTGGGCGATCAATAGCCACGTGAACTATAGATCAGCGTGTGAAAAGCGCTCTCAGAGGGCCCAGGGCCTAGTGTGCGATGACCCCTTTCCTTGGGAGAGGCATGAAGATGGGCCCCCCTGCCGGAAGGAGCCCCTGGACGGCAGTGGCACCCCCGGGGCAGGCAGAGGGTTGAGAAGGCCACTCTTGAGGGGTCAGCCCCTTCCCAGGGTTGGGGGTCACCTCTGCAGCCTCAACCCCAAGTTGCGGCTTTGGGTGGGGGCGTTCAGGCTAGAGCCTGGCGGGCGGCCAACCCTCAGGGCAGGAGCTGGGAGCTTGCTAGGAGGAAAGGGGGCCTCGTGGGCTCTCAAGGGCCATTGTAATGAAGACGGAAGAGGAGGAGGGGTCCCAGTGCGGGGTTATCTGGACACTCTTGATGGGAATAAAGCGGCTCTGCTCCCATCCACAGCGAGGACTCTGCCCCCTGCCCCAGACGACTCAGCCCTGGGGGGCCTTTGGCTGCAAGCTGAGGCCAGTGGCCCCGCATCCAGGCTTCCAGAAAAGGTCAAGCCACCCCGGCTGGGGGAACAGCCCACAACAGCCTCGAAAGGGGGTGCCTGGCAGCTAGGGGGGTCCCACGCACACACCACCCACCCAGGTCGGTCCACCTGACCTGTGTCACTGTGCCCTACAGCAGCCCTGGGGATGGTGGCACCCTGTCCCCATTCAGCTGATGAGCAGGGAGGACACAACCCGGCCAGTGGCCCAGCTGGGAGTGAGCCGAACCCCTGCGCTTCTCCCAGCGGGCCAGGGAGGTCCTGGCCTCAGCTGCCGGCCCCGTGGGCCAGCCAGTGGGGCAGGAGCGCCCTCCCCGTCCTCCAGCATCCCCGCCCCTCCTCCCGGTGACCAGGTGCGCAGGGCCCAGCGGCTGGGACAGCATGGCCACCCAGCAGGCAAGGCTTTTAATGGCAAGCGCCAGGGCCAGGGCTGCCCGTGACGACTCACTGCGGGACTGGCGGGCTCTCGCTCCTCTGCGGGTGCTGGCCGAGAGGGCTGCCAGGCGTGTGCCAGGCGTGTGAGGAGCCCTGGGCCGGCCCCTCCGGCTGCTGGGGGCTTGTCCCGGGGCCCTCCTCCCGCCTGGCCTTGACTTCAGGGCTGGAACTCTAAGAGAAACAGCGCAAAGCGAGCTGGTCCACCTCCCCTTAGGAAAAGCAGGAGGCGGCTTCATGCAGCGGCCGCCACGGCAGGGCAGCTAGCAGCTCGGCGGGCAGCCTGCTCCCGTGAGGAGGCAGCGGGCTGGCTGAGACAGGGGTCCTCAACTCACGGGAGCCCCACGGTCTGTTGCTAACAGTCCCCAACAGTGCAGACAGAGGCCCAGAGCTGGGGGAGCCCTTGCCTGAGGCTGCCTGGGTCGTCGGGCTGGAACCCACAGAGGTGGGGGCTGTGAAATCCGGCAGCCCTGGGCCCCTCTCCTGCAGGCTGGCCTGGGATGACTGGGATGACCGCTAAACTACCCCAGCTGCTCCGCAGAACCCAGTTCACCACCCTCCGCCACCTGCCAGGTGAGCCAGTCGCCATCCCTAACCTGTGGGAGAGATGCTCGGCCTGGGGACGGGCGCCCAGCCTTGTCCTCACTGCCTCCTCCCTGTGACGGTGGGGTCAGGCTGCAGGAGCAGGGACACACCGCCACTCAGCTCCCGAGGGGCCAGCCTCTCAAGGGGCCCGGGCCTTCCCTCCTTCCTGCCTCACCCCCACCGGCCCTGCCAGCCCCCTCCACACTGCCCCAACCCTTCTCACTAAGCTCCCCACCTCTGGGCCAGAGCACTTTCCAGCCCCGGGGAGTCTGGTTCCTCCTCCGGGCCCAGCCAGGCAGCCCAGTCCAGGAAAGCCCCCTTGGCCCCAGCAGCAGCTGCCACCCCTCCGGCAGCTGCCACTCCCTCCCGAATCCCTTCCCACCCTGGGTCACGGGTGTTTTACACAGGACTTGCACGTGCCCAGGAAGCGGCCAGTGAGCAGCGTTTCTGGCCACGAGCCAAGCCCCCAGGCCAGGTGAGAATGCCCACCTGAGGCAGCAGGGTCTGGTCCTGAAGCTCTTGTTGCAGGAGGGCCACGGACCTCTGCACGGAGACGATGTCCTTCTGCTGCTGCAGGAGCAGCTTCCTCTCTCGGTGGGAGGACAGGTGAAGGGTCCGCAGGTGCCGGATGCCCCTCTGAACCAGAGGAGCACACGTCAGCACCCAGGGATGGGACGGGGCGGCTCTGGAGCTGGGGGCCCCTGGCCCCTCAGATGTCCCTGCCCTTCTCATCCTGCTCAGTCAGGAGGTCCCCCTCTGCACCCCGCACTTTGGACTCCCCTGCCGCTTGGGTTTGGCCATCAGCGGGCTCTGGTGAGAGGCAGGAAGGAAGTCGGGTGCTCATTCCTTGGGCAGCTCCAAGCAAGGCTGGCACAGGCTGGCTGTGCCCCTGCCAGTTCCCACCACCCTCCCTCTTGCCATGTCCTGGGCTCTGTCCCTGACTGTCCCCTGTCTCCTGCTGCATCTCTGATGGCCATCCTTTGGCAGAACCACCTTGCTGGGACGATGCCCAACCCCCAGGGGAGGCGACAGCCTGTCCAGGTCAGAGGAGGAGACTGAGGCTCAGCAGAGCTGGGTCCCTCACCCCAGTGGTCAAGGCCCCGACCCAGAGTCCACCAATGTCTCCACCCACAACAAAGGACCCCAGGGTCCCCGCCTCATTTGATAACTGGAACCCTTCCATTCCCTCCTCATGGTGTCCTGGGCTCCTCCTGTTGCCCCTCTGCCTGGAAAGCCCCACACCCGCCACCCCACCTCCCTGGTCCACCCAGGTCCTCTAGGATGGAGGTCAGGTCCACCACCACCCTCCCTTTGCAGCTGAGGGTCCCCGGGCGAGACCGGCCCCAGCTCCCAGCCTCAGTTTCTTCATCCAGATGAAGAGAGGGGCCACGAGCTCCCACCCACCCAGGGGTGTCTGGAGTTAGAAATGGAAGGACACCAGTGCAGTGGCCCCAATCCCAGATGAGGAAACTGCGCTCAGAGAAGCTGCAAGTCCTTTCTGGGGTCAGGGGTCAGTGCTAGCTGGGCCAAGCCCTCCAACAACCCCACCGAAACACGCACAGCTGCAGTTTTCCCGTAGTGAGGCTCAGAGAGGCCCGGCCACTGTACAGAGGCTGCAGGGGTCGGAGCGCCGCGCTGCCCCCACCAGCTCTGAATGCTCCCCATGCAGCCCTGAGCAGCCCTGGAGGTGCCAAGCACCCAGGAGTTCTGTGGTGGGGGTGCTCGCGTCCCCAGCCCCAGGAGGGCGGCAGGAGCCCCTCGGGGTCGGCCCGCCCGAAGCCCGCCCTTACCAGCTCCCGCTCAAGGTGACTGAGGGCCTGCTGCTGCTTCTCCGCCAAGGCCACCAGTGCTTTGTAGCTGCCGATGCTGTTCAGATACCTGGCAGAGGAGATGGGTGGACTGGATTGACTGCTGACCTTGGGGCCTGCCCGTGGGTGTGGAAAGCCGCAGTCCTGGCTAGCCCGAGCTATTCAGGTGGACCTGGCATGCCCATTTCTCACGGCAGGGCCATCGGGAGGAGATGGCCATGCGTGGGCAGGCGGGGGATCCCCAAGGGGTCCAATGGGCCCAGCCCAGACTGTCACTCTTCCTGTCCCCTCGTGATCACCTTTGGGCCTGGAGAGAGGAAGGGAGGACAGCGTATTTCCCATGCTGGCACCCCAGCCCAGCCAGAGGGCCCTTTTGGGGAGGTGGGAGTCATCATGGAATAGGAGACCCCCAGCCTGGCACGATTGTAAACTGCCAGTGATCTTAACTGGAATGAGCTATTTGGAGACTAACATGCAAATAATAAGCTGTAAAAAAAAATGCATCCTCATTGACATCAATTCCACTTCCACAAATTTACCTTAAGGAATTCATCTCTGGGATGTTCACGACTCAGGACACAGAGTTGGAGACACCCCAGAGGTCCAGTTCGAGGGGCTGGCTAGGGGGACTGTTGTCTCCCTGCTGGGTGCGCTGGGTGTCGTAGTGCTCACACAGGGACAGGGAGAGGGTTTCTTGACTTTTAAACGAAA